>LDPL01000172.1:556025-770823 GCA_001305505.1 Neonectria ditissima
CCCCCCCCCTTCGGCCAACCCTATTCGTCCAACGCCACGACAACTGGGAATCCATGCATACTTTCTCTCCACACCGTCTAGATTTTCGTAGCCACGTTCCATCCTCCCAGCTTCACGCGGAGCAGCCCGATTCCAACAGCAGCGAGGAGGAAGTTGACGCCCGAAAATAGGGCCGCGTACCTGTAGCTTCCCCCGTCGTCTGCGACGATTGCGCCGGCGATGGGCGGGCTCGTCAACGTGCCAATCGCGGCAATCGACATGATGGTGCCCATTCGGAAGCCAAGCTCTCCCTCGGGCGAAATATTGGCCATCAACACGGGGCCGAGACCAATCCCGGCGCCAGAGGTAACCCCGAACAGGACAGCGAAGGCAATGAAGGCTCCGTCGCCTCGGCCAGGAAGCCAGAGACCTAGCACCACGATGCCGGAGAGAAGAACCATTACAATCATGACGTTGAACCGGCCAACCTTGTCGGCCACGTAGTTGGGTACCGTTCGCCCAAAGAAGCTTCTCTCGTTAGCTGGCGTGGTCCCAAGGAGAAGAACTCAGGGTACTTGTCGGGATTACATACCTTGCTCCGTTCATGATGGAAACGAGGGAAAGTGCCAAAGACTGCTTCATACCGTAATGAATAGCTTCCGTAACAATGTAGTTGAATGGCACAAACATCCCCCCTGTGTAAAAGTTAGATTCACGCCATTCCCAAGGACTCCAAGTATTTTACTTACAGTAGAGAAAGAAACAAGACGCAGCCATGATGCAAAAATTGAGCTCGCCCATGGGCCGCAGGTAGGTCATTACGTGGAAGGGCTTCGGCTTGTGCTCCCAGTTGGACGTGACGGTCAGGTTGGCAAAGACCAACATGCCCAAGATCAGAAACGCACAATTCCGCACCGTCCAGCCGAAACCGATGCTCGGAATCAAATGCTGTACCATTTGGGGAAAGACAACGCCTCCAATCGAGGATCCCGCTACAACAAGGCCAAGGGCGATGCCTCGTTTCCGCTGAAAGTACGTTTGGGCCTTCCGGCGGTTAGTGGTTTGCTCATAACCCGCAGTAAGGTTGTAATTGGGTTTACTTACAGCTGTAAGGGCTGGCGAGAAAACCAGAGACGAGCCAATTCCCGAGCAGATGGACTGGCTTAGCATAATTTGGTAGTACTTGGAGGAGATGCTGAGCATCATCAAACCAAAGACGTGTAAGAAGGACCCAATGAGGATTGGGACCCTCGGACCATGGCTATCGAACAGTTTGCCTCCCACGGGAGAGAAGAAAAGCATGCAGAAGACTGCACAAATGTTGTTAGCGTAGGTGATCATTAACGTGACGTCGCTGACTTACATTCGACCGAGGTGATCCAAGACACCGTGGAAGTCGAGTATTCCTTCAGCTGGTCCATCTCATACTGTGCTTGGAAAAGGCCAATGCAGTTGACCCAGCCAAATGTGACAAAAAGAGCAGCCGAAGATCCCGCAATTGTTAGCCATGCCCGCGTTCCCCCTTCGCTTGGTACCTGATGTTTCTCGTCGATTTGCGGCGGGCTCTTTGGTCCGCTTTCTAGGGTAGCTTCATCGAGCGTGGAGGACGAGTCTGTCATGGTCAGTAGTGAACTGGATTCCGTTGGATGAAAACCTGGGGAAGGCGTAATGTATATGATGCAAATCTGGACTTGGAAAACAAATCACAATTTCATGACCTTTTCATCGTTTCTTTATATCTTGCCCTCCTGGGAAATTGGTGCTCAAGGTCGGTCCCGGGGTTTTCGGTATCGGTGATAAAGTTCGGCAGCGAGGTTTAGGCGACAATAATAGCAAAGCACCCCCAACTTAAGTAAGCGTTCGGCCCACATACTTATTCTGTCAGCCAAAAAGTTCGGCCATAAAGCTCGGTGCTACCACAACAACTTATACCCACCACCCGCACCCATCATCACCTCCGGGGCTTTACAATATCTCGGACTTTATAACACCTCGAAACCTCGCTCCCGGCCATGTCACCGGCCACCGCCAGTACACCGGCCAAACGCCGCCGTCGCCGGCCGGCGCGGTCGTGCGAGCAGTGCCGGCGCCGCAAGATCCGCTGCGACCAGGACCAGCCATGCGCCGGCTGCGTCCGCGCCCGCGCGCCGATGCAGTGCACGTATCGCGACGGAAGCCCCGGCCGCGCACCGAGCAAGGCCCGGGAAGAAGCTATGCTCGAGGATGACTCTGCTTCCGGGACCGCGAGTGAGGCTTCGCACCTGGGCGGCCGGGCTACGGGCCAAGGGCTGGTTGTGGGTTATCCCCGAGATCGTGCGGCGGCCCTTGAGAAGAAGAGGGATGCGCTGGCGGTGGCAGTATCGGAACGCGAGGCTCTCCCCTCAACTCAGGCGCAGCGTACATCTCCCTTGGTCATCTCCTCTTCGTCGTCATCGTCATCAATCCCCCCCCTTATGCCTCGCCTCCGCAACGTTCCAGAGAAAACGAAGCTCTTTGGGCAGACCCATTGGCTTCATACAGCAGAGAAGGTGCGCGCTCTCCTTCCTGGGCCATACATCTGAAGCACATTGTATCCCTAACACTGACCTAGTTCCCCGTCTCGGGAAAGTTCCACCCCGTCGAGGTCGAGCCGTCTTTCAACGATGCCAAAGCCGAGCTGCTTGAAGCCTTGAACGAGGCCCGCAACCTCCGGTACACTATGAAAGCCCTGAACAGGGTCAAGCTCAAGGAGCCCATTTGCGACATCCCGGAGACCCTGCCGCTTAGAGAGACGTGCGATGAACTGATCCGGTGCTACTTCCGCACGCTCGAGCCCCTGTATCGGATCGTTCACATCCCGTCCTTCTGGAGAGAGTATCATCGCATCTGGGAGCTTCAGCCCACAGCGCCGCCCACCGCCGTCTTCCTCGTCAAGCTGACCTTGATCCTCGCCATTGGAACCACATTCTACAACCCCAGCAGTGATGCCGAGGCGAAGCAATGCCATCACCTTGCGCAGAGTTGGATCCAGAATGCGCAGTGGTGGCTCACCGGCCCATCCGAAAAGACCACGTACAACATCGAGGGGCTGCAGGTCTTCTGCCTGCTCCTGATAGCGCGCCAGACCACCTTCAACTGCTCTGGAGGAACCTCTTGGCTCTCTGCGGGCTCTCTTCTGCGGATAGCTATCACAATGGGCCTACACCGCAACCCGAAGCTGTTTCCAACGCTGTCTCCCTGCCATCGCGAGTTCCGTGCAAGGCTGTGGGCCACCGTTTTGGAACTCTCTGTTCAGTCGTGTCTCGACCTGGCGCTGCCGCTCGACTTCTCCGCCGACGACTACGATGCATTCCTGCCCTCCAACTACAATGACTGCGATCTCGATTCTGACACCCAAAACGCCCCGGCTCCGATGAGTGTCTTCACCGACACGTCGCTGCAAATATTACTGGCCAAGTCCCTACCGCTGCGGATCAATATCTTGCGCCTCCTCAACGACTTCCGAAACGAAAAGTCCTACGAGACGGCCTTGGCGCTGGGCACAGACATCCGAGTGGCCTGTCGAGAGGTGGCGGCATTCTTCCACGCCTACAAGTACGTCGAGGGTGACTCCAGGGGCGGTGGGCCAGGACTTAGACCAACCGAGTTCCATCGCAAGTTCATGGATCTTCACATTCGACGATTCACTATGTTTCTGCATCGCGACTTCATGCTCCGGGCCAGGACAGACCCGCGGTTCTATCTCTCCCGCAAGACATGCGTCGAGGCAGCCATGGTCGTCGCGTCCAGCAGCAAAGGAGCCGATCTCAGCCTGCCTCTGAAAGACTGGGACGACATGTCGCGACTCTCACTCGTCGGCAGAGGTCTTTTCAAGTGCGCCCTAAGTTTCGACGCCACTCTGGTCCTGGCCCTCGAGGTCGTCACCCAGCTCGACGACGAATCCGCGCCGCAGGCCGAGGCCGATGCCCTCGACGAGATGGCCAAGGCTACGCGGGCACCTTTGATACAGGTGTTGGAGGGTATTCGCGACCAGTTGACACACCTGATATCCCGAGGCAACACCAGCCTCAAACGGCTGCTTTTCGTAGAAGCTCATTTGACCCAGATTCGGGCCATGGAGTCTGGACACCCCATCAAGAACGCTGTCTACGATACTGTCAACAAGATGCTGCGTAGGTGCGTCTCGATACTGCGCGAAAGCTGCGATGCAGCCACACCCCCGGAATCCGGAAGCGCCCTGGATCTTATGCCAATTGACCTGGCGCCCCTTGACATGTTCCAGGGAGTGAGTACATCTCTAGGACAGGGCCTGTTGCCATCACTAACTCTTGTTTCTAGGACACTGAGATGAACTGGGATATATCTAATCTTCTCTGTTTCTCTACGTTGAACGAAGTTGGTCAGATTCAATGGCCAACGTAAGAGATGTAGTCCTAGTGGGATGTTAACCAACGGCGTCTGCTTTAATGCGAATAGAGCCAAGCTCATACTGCTAGTTTAGGTTGAGTACCGACAATCAGACCGTTACACAATGGTCATTTCTCTTCAAGAGAGATCACAAAACATGACAAATGGAGTTATCAACTATTCAAGCCATTGTTGTTCGCTTCTCGCTAATCATCGTAATAACCGTCATACGTACCCTGCATTGCCTGAGTACTTACCCACTCCTCGCTGGCTAAGCCTCTCATGAACCTCGTTTCCAGGTCCTGAGGGTCCTTGTGCCAGTCACAAGCGAAATCGCAACTGGGCGTATCCGATTCGCCGAAATACTTGCATATTGTGGCATGCCGGCATGACTCGACATCTTCGCAATACAGGGAAAGTGCTTGAAGGCTTTTTAACCGGGCCACTTGGTTTGCATCGTCTTTGGCATCGGATCGGACCATGCGCATCACTCGCTGTAGATCTTCTCGGCTGTAGTATAGAAAGCAGTAGCTCGCGTTCCCATCTCGACCTGCTCGCCCAGCTTCCTGGTAGTAACCCTCAAATGACTTGGGAAGACGCCAATGTACCACGAATCGCACGTTGTTCTTGTCGATTCCCATCCCGAAGGCGGTCGTGGCGACGATGATATCGTAGCCAGGCTCATTGTTTATCCATCGGTTTAGTGTCTCTTCCTTGACTTCCTTGGGTAGCTTGGCATGGAACGGTCGTGCACCAATCCCTTCGTCTCGGAGGGCTGCCGAAAGGGACTCGCACTCATCTCTCGATATAGTGTAGATGATACCGGGGACGCTCTCTACTCTTTCACCAGCCTGAGCTAGCTCGGCTTTCCGTGCATCGGCTCTTCGACGATCATAGACGCCACGGATCCAACGCAAAAAGTCAGATAGGCGGCTATCGTCCTCGTCTTTGGTGTAGCGGATTTCCAAGTGCAAGTTGGCTCGCTGGGGGCTCATGAGAAAGAGCTTCGTCTTCTCTGGGGTAGCATCTAAACGGAGAATGGACAATACGTCCTGTCTCACTTGTGGGTTGGCAGTCGCGGTAAGACACATGATGGGAACATCCGGAAATGTCTCCCGGAACCAAGAGAGCCGCTTGAAATCCTTCCGAAAGTCATGGCCCCACTCGGATATGCAGTGAGCCTCATCAATGGCGATCCGGGCCAACTCCTTTTGCTCGTGGACTAGTTGTAGGCGTTGCCGAAACCGGGGGCCTGAGCACAGTTCGGGTGTAACGTAGAGGAGCCTTGTCCTAGGGTGGCCACTTTCCAAATCTCGTTCGAGACGGAGCCGCTCGGGATAGGGTGTGTTGCTATTGAGAGAGCTAGCTTCAATGCCAGACGCCCTGAGGGAGTCGACTTGGTTGATCTGGGAGTATATCAGAGCTGAGTGCGAGGCACAAGATCGACGCTTCTTACCATGAGACTTAACAACGGGGATACCACTATAGTGACTAGGGGCAGGGGTTAAATTGAGGAACAGCGCATGGGCTCCACGATGTAACTGGGGTACTTACCACCCTGGTCAATAACGGCAGGCAGCTGAAAGCAAAGGCTTTTGCCAAATGACGTGGCAGCCTGGACGTAGACATCATAGCCGTCAAGGGCAGCCTCAACGATCTCGCGCTGATGGGGCCTAGGACGAAACAGAATGGTCAGAGCAATGCGGGGTATCATCAGTATTGTGTGGAGGGTTGCCAACCTGAAGTCATCCTTGTGGAACTGACGCCTGAGCGTAAACCCGATGTCTGTGCATGAGTTGGCTCTCTGCAAAGTGGGCATGGTGCTTGCGTCAGACGAGAGGCAGGCTAAGGACTGCTGGGAGCAAAGTTGCTTAACTGAGCTCAGTGCCTGGTAGCCGGTAAACAACCCGTAGCTTTAAGCTCCGACCGGGTGGGTGGGAAAAGCAGTCTGGTGGGGGGTTTTCTTTTCTTTTTCGGCTGGTGTTGTAGTCGTAGTAAACTAACCAGAGTCTGAGCGCATCATGGCATTTTGGCACATCGAAAATACCTTGAAACTTTCGACGACGTGATATCCAAGTCGCAGCTGAGGAGAAGTTTGCAATTAGCCAGTGCTAACAAGCAGATGTCATTCGTGTTGCCAAGTATAGCAGTATGTCGGTGGGCATGATGACGGAACTCCCTACAGGAAAAGGGCAACTATTGATGCAGTCCTCGACGCCATCCTCACCGTGATTGGGTAGGTACCTTTGGCATGTAAGACAGCTGGTAGTTGGTAAGGGCCGCTCTCTCTGGCTTACGAGGCAATGCTGCTCGTATATGTGCGTTGGCCCAACGAGGTGGTGTGGAGGAAACAACGCACTGGAGTTAATACCGAAGTGAACGACAACGACGACAGACAATGGACGGACGGGGATCGAGGGTCGAAGGCCAAGAAAGGTGGCGTCACAAGTGGAACCTTGGCGACGGTGGTGAAGGGAGAATGATTCCCCAGGTGGCTTATCCCACCGGTTTAAACGTGGTAGACATCACTCGCCCATGCTGCCTGGTTCTTGAGGGTTGACGGTCACGTGAAGGCCGTTGACAGAGTCGCAACTCACATCCGTCTGTGCGCTCGACCGTCTGTTAACTATGTCTATTATTCCTTTGTCATCCTCACCAATATTGTGCTGACATATTACAATCATGTCTTGTGTTCGTGCGAAGCACATACCTGCGCACGGTCAGGGCTGGACGACACGATCCGATCTTGGTCCCAGGGAGCGAAGGATTGTGCCTGGGGACTGGAATCCGCGATACGGGAAATGGAGGGACTCCGTCTCACCCGCAGCAGCCCGGAGCGTGGGCTGCACCGCCCCGTCGTATCGTCCGTATCGCATCATCTATCGACGGGTTGTAGCATCTCGTTTACTCTGCTACGAGCGAAGACCTGGATGACATGACTCCAGTCCCCCAGTCTAAGTGGCCCAGCCGGCGCCTGAAGCACCAGCCAAAAGCGAGGCCCGGGTGTCTTGCATCTCTCGCAGCAGACCGAGACAGGGGTGGGATGTTTGGTGTGCCTCTCCGTCGCCACCGGCCAGGACCTCAGAGGCAATCAGCAGCAGCTAGAAGCAAGGCAAACCAGGGGGCAGAGCCTTTTAGCGGATTCCCGACGCATGCTTGCCATTGCTTCCCAAGCCTCTCGCAGCTCCGTTGCCACCCTGCGGCGCTGGCGGACGCGCTGATGGAGACGTGCTGAAGCACTTCATAGGCCAACTCCGCCAGGAACCGAGCGAGCCATGACAGCTGTCCACCACCCAGGCCGAGCCAAGAGGCAGCGCGCGCGCGAGCCAGTGCAACCCTCCTGTGGGAGCCATGCATCCACTCACTCAACGCATCTGGGATGAGTTTGGACTCGAGAATTCCGGCGGCGGGTGCGAGCTCAAGCCCAGACTCGCACTGCGTGCTGTATTTTCGTGCTCCGTGCTTTGTGCCTTGTACTCAGTATGCGCCAGTCAGTGGCTGGTGGTGCGTTCCATGCCACTACCACGCTATCTCAGGGCGCCAGTGTCCCGTCGTTCCGTGCCTGTCAGCGGCTGTTGCGACACCATTTCCCTCCACTCCTAGATAGATACCTGCCCGCCTGCCAATGGAAGGTACCTCGTTAGGTTGGCCGAGTCCAGTCGTCTCATGGAAGCTCTAGCACACTCCGCGCTGCCGGGCCGCGCGCTGACGGCCCCGCATTGCAAGCACCAAGTAAATATTGGATGTACTTCGGACTTCGGAGGTATGGATGAATGTCTCATCAGTCCCCTAGGGCGCCGCAAGGTTCCATTCTCACGGGCTACGACCCAACGCAGGCGAACAAGGCGCGCCCAATGCATCCTGTACGCAGTAAGACGCTTGAAGCCCCACGCCTCCATGTTTGCGACCTGAGGTGCGCCGCGCGCCAGGGCCCCTAGGGTGCCTCTCACAGTGCACCAGGACCACCGGGCCCGAGGGCCTCCCGTAGCCTGTAGGTACCGTTTACCCCTATATCCTCTCACGGCCCCCCTATCTTGGGACCTTGTGCTCGATGGCGTCAGGGGTGGTTGGTACCTAGAACCCGGACAAGAGAAAAACAGTGGCAAGCAAAAGCGAGAAGGAGAGGCAAATGCAGGGTCAACAAACATCACCACCGCAAGGCGGACAAGACTTGCCGGGGGTGCCATTTCTGTCTCGTCTCGGGTCGTCTCCCACCTCTCGCCTCTCTCGTCACTAGAACGACCTAAACTCTGTTGGTCTGGGATGTAAGGTACCCATACGTAGTAGGATACTAGGGGAATGGAGCAGCCAGGAGACTCCAGAACCTAGACCTACTAGGCCTAGGACCCAGGACCCGGGACCACTACGGACATGGGTAAGCCGTAGACTGCGTGCTCTAGACTTTAGCCTCCGAGCTTGTGCATTTTCCCTTCAACTCGATTCTTTGTTGATTCATTGACGTCCCAAGGGCCTTAAGAAAGAAAGAAGAAGAGAAGATTTCGAGACGGGGTATATCCCAGCGAAGCCCCAGCTTTGCCAGCCCGACAAACATCTCGCCGACGCTGCATCAGGTCATCGCGGCCGTTCCCGCACCATCCCCCTCCACCTCTTCCTCCGTCCTCGCTTCCATCCTCCCCCATCCATTTTACTGTCGATCGACCCTCACTCCTCCGCCCTCTCCGTCTCTATCGCCTTTAACCCGTCACCCGCCGCCTCGACTTGGATTCCCCAAGACCCGCCCTCCGTCTCTCGACTTACGACGGCCCCGAACCAGAACCACCCTCCACCGAGAGACCCTGATCTGCGCCGCCGCCGCCTGGCCTCATCCCATTGACAGCCATGACCCTGTCGCGCTCGTCCCAGTCGCCGCCTGAGTTGGCCTGAACGCCGAGAAAGAGAAAGATATAAAGAAAATCGAGCAAAAGTCCCCATCACGACCTGGCTTTTGTTTGAGACGCTAGGGCCTGCCGCGTCGTTTTGCGCGTCAACCCAGAGACACACGAGAGACAAGAGAGGGGGGACTCTGAGACGGTTTGAGCCGGAGCTTCGTTCTTCGGGAATTCCACGCCCGCCTCCTCGATCCACGATTCACGACCCGACGATCTAGCCTCCCGATCCGCCCGCCCCCAAACCTTTTTCAACCTCGCTTTCCTTCGCTTCAACCTTCTGCTCCTTTCCCTCCTCCTCCCCTCCTCCTTCGCCCTCATGGACCGGCCAGACAGACTCCCTGGCCCGCCCATCGGCGCTGCTTCTCATCAATCCACGGCCTCGAGAGGCATGACTGACAGTCCAACTCCTACTTCTGCTTCAGCCTCAGCTTCGGCTCCCGGTCGACGTCCCGTCCCCAACTCTGCCGCCACCTCCAACGGGCCGCCACCTCCACCTCCGCCGATCCCCGGCATGCGAACCATCACCCCCAACTCATCCATCTCCATCCCGGTCATGACGTCCGCCCAAATCATCGGCCTCGCTCGTGAGGCTATGCAAAATGCGCTAGAGAGCGAGAACAAGGCCGCCGAGGCGAGTGCTGTCGGCACGGGAATCAAGACCGGTGTCACTATCGACCTTAGTCGCAAAAACATACAGAAGTTGCCTGAAGAGGTTGTTGACATCGTCAAAAGTGAACTAGAACGGTCCGTCTTTCCGCAAACCACACCCGAACCCCCCAAGTTGACGCGCGCTGATGCTTATACTTTCCATGATGCTAGACTAGCTCTATCCCATAACCAACTCACATCGCTCCCAGCCCGGTTTTCCGAATGTACTTCTCTTCGATATCTCAACATACGGGGCAATCAGATCAAGGAATTCCCCCAAGCTGTAATTGCTAGCCCCTTCCTAGCGTCCACGACATCGCGCTGATATTTTGATTAGCTTTGCGATCTCAAGTCCCTCGAGATCCTCGATCTAGGCCGAAACCAACTCCGAGTGTTGCCTCCCGACATTGTGAGACTCTCTTCTCTGAAGGTCTTGTCCGTCCCAAAAAATCAAATACGAGAGCTTCCACTCTGCCTGGCCGACATGGGCTCCTTGCAGGTGCTCAAATTCGAAGGCAACCCGATCAGTTTCCCACCCCGAGACGCAATTCAAATCCAGGCCGCGAGCCCGCCTAACGAGGGCATCTTGCGGGACAGCGAGGTTACCGAGGTGGCCGTCACGTCACACATCAAGAAGTTTCTCAAGCAACACGCGCTGAATGGTCGACTGGAAGCCGAGAACACGGGGGATGAATCAAGCGAAGGTGCTGAGACCCCCCGCTTCCCGCTGAAACGAGTCGCAAGCGGAAGATTCCCAATCAAAGTCAACGGCGCAGAAATGCCTGACATCCGGTCGCCTAACAACGGCTCCCGCCCACCGCCGATTCCTTCCAGGTCGCACTACAGGGGCCTGTCACAACAGAGTGGTGCCGTTCGACGGCCTGGCGTCATGCCTCTGACGATTGGGAATGTCAATGAGCGGTCACGCAGCAATTCTGAGACTCTACTGCGCGCAGACCGATCAGAGAGCCGTAATCGACGGATGGGAATTGTGTCGAGAAAGCCATCCGACCTCGGCACGCTCGATGAAACGCAAGCAAACAACCGTTTCAGCCATTACCGCGGGCTCAGCCATGGCTCTGCTATGCAGGGAACCCCAATTGGGACCAAAAGTCCAGCAACGCCCACCGAGCCCTACCTGCAGCGGCCGATCTATGTTCGACGGCTCTCTGTGCTACCCGAACGGCGTCGAGAATCAAAGATCTTTGATCCCGTTATCGAAGCTGCCAAAGGAATACTTTACTCGGTTTTCCAAATCCACCCTATGATACAGATGTTGATGAGCCTCACGAGCGACGGGTCGGCTAAGCGCTCCAGTCTAGAAATCGTGTTCTACAACACAAACTCGCATGTGGAGGAGCTGGAACAGGAGATCCAAAAGCATGACACAGGCCTGGTAGAGAACGAGGACTACTCGTACCGGGAAAACGAAAACGTTCATCGAGCATGCCAGACTTTGGTCAGTGCTTACGGCCATGTCTGCACTCTTCTAGCCGACAACATTGATGTTTTTGTCAACAACGGAGATGCTCGATATATTCGAACTCTCCTGATGTTGCTTTACAACAGTATCATGGAGCTTCGCGTAACGCTGACGTCCGTTAGCGCGGAGGATGGACGACGACAGACGGTAGAGAACGACTCAGCTGGCGGTCAGACTCTCCGACCCCACGTTCGGGAGCCTTCCATTACGCCTACCGTGGAACGGCCGAACATCTCACGAAGCCGCAACGGGACAATGGTTCACCAACCACCAGTCAACCTGCGAGTCGCCACCGATGTTCCCATCCCGGTCCTCCCCCCCTATCTCAACGGAAACGGACGAACAGCCACCATCTCCTCAGCGACCCCACGATCAGGAGAGTCATTTTCTTCACTGGGGAGTCGGAGTGTCCCGTCCGAATTTACCGAGGAAGACCGACAGTTTGAGAGGATTTTCCTCTCGCTGCAGAAGTCGACCGACATAGTCATGCGGACTCTGCCTAGTTTCAACGTGCAGCTGATCGGCGGCTTAAGGAACGCCATGCACCAACGCACCCCCGAAGGACTCCTCCAAAACTGGAAGGCCCTCATCGCTATGTGCAGCACGGTCATTCAACAGACCGAGATATTGAAGAACAGGCTGTCCCTCATCAAGCTTAAAGAGCCTGGAGTTAGGTCCCAGGCCGGCTTTTGGTCACTGTGCAGCAACTTCATGCACTCTTGGGCGGACATGGTGGGCAAGATTAGGGACGACGTCAATCCTGTAGCGCTCCCACCTGACACAAAGGTCCGGTTACGACCAATCCAACAGAGCATCAAAGAGACAAACCGCATCCTTTTCCAGTCCCCCTGGCACTATCTCGTCTTCCGGCCATCTGGTGGCGGCAGCAACGGATCAGGTTCGTACCCGTTCCATGCCATGTCGCCGACACAAGTACCAATCACTCCCCAAAGCGCCGCCCTAGGCCCAGCAATGCAAGCGACAGTTCCCACGACGCCCCAGAGCAGCTCCTTCGCTTCGGCCTTTCACGGGAATGTGTTTGATCGTGCGGACGCCCTCATGGCGAACCCTGGCATCTCGATGGGTCGCAACGGAACCATGGTCAAGGGCCACATGGGGTTCAGCTCTCTCTCGTCCCTGTCGTCCATGTCCTCTGACGAAGGCATGAGCATGCATCCAGGATCGTCGGTCATGGGTTCTCATGGACCACTCGGGCCGACACCACTAAGACTCAACGGAGGCAAAGTTGCCTTTTGAGCAAGGGAAACAGGTTTCCTGCTTGGATCCCGAATTTATTTGATTTCTGCGGCCAAGACCGCCGGTTTTTGCTTTTCTTGCATAGCAGTTGAAGGGAGGCGCCCCGGGACTTTGATTTTTTTGTTTTTCTGCTCTCTTTTCTCTTTTTGAACAACTGCCGCTGGCAAACCATTCCTTTGCCGCATAGCCTTGGCGTTCTGGTTGACGCTGCTTTACCTACATTTCCTGCGCCAGCGACAGGGACGGGTATTCGGAGGATATCTGCATTTTAATTCATTGGCCGGACGGATCAAGGGTATGCGTGACGGTATAATGCAAAATGCTTCAGATGGATTAAAAAACGGGAAAGGCTCCGAACCTGGTGTTCGAGAATGAACCCAACGGGGAACTTGGCCTGACACAACAGTATCACGGACTGAACTGTTGCGAAGGGGACGAGACGGATTAGAATACCAAGTGTACATTAGCGGTAGAAGCAATGTAATATTCTGTGTGATCAATCAGATGTCTCGGACGAGAACGGATGAGTGACGAGGATACATGAAATTGCGATGCGTAGATTGATGTAGCTACAAGACTGCCTAGACACAACTCGATAAGCCCATGTCGTCCAATTTGAGGTTGAGCAACAGTCTTAAACTTAAGGTCGCACTGGCTTGGACATCACTGGTCTGGGCTGATATGCACCACCCCCACCAAGACGCAGCATCAGCTGCACGAGACGCATCTGGTCATCGCCACTGTCCTTCATCAACCGTTTGGGCGCTTCTGTTCTAGAAGACCTTTGCCATCTCACGAGAGTCGCACAGCGCGCGACAGTTAGCACGAACGCAGTGACAGGCACGAAGCCCCCAGGCTCCCAACCCGCAAACCATGTCGACAGCCGCCGCAGCCTCGTCATCGTCTTCGGCGTCGGCGTCGGCGTCCCGGTCGCTCTCGCCGCGGCAGCCCACATCGCCGCCGCCGTCCATCGCATCGCCGTCCACCACGGCGGCGGTCGCACACGCGGCGCCGCCGCCGCCGACGTTCGCTCCGCTCCTGCAGCCGACGCTGCCGTCGGCCGAGACGCAGCGGCACGTGGCCGAGGCGCGGGCGGCCGTGGTGGCGACCATGGAGAACATGATGGACTCGGAGCTGCAGTGGCGCGCGTCGACGCTGCACGCCAACTCGGCCGTGCTGGGCCGCCAGGCCGCCGACGTGCAGCGCGCCACCGACGGCCTGCGCCGCGAGCGCGAGAAGCTCGCCCGCGAGGCCGACGTCGCCGCCCGCCGCGTCAAGGAGCTGGGCAACGTGCAGAACTGGGCCGAGGTGCTGGAGCGGGACTTTCTCGTCCTCGAGGAGACGGTGCGCCTGGCTAACCGCAGCGACGGCGGCAGCAGCAGCTGTAGCTGTAGCAACTGCGGCAGCGGGAGTAGTGTCGCGAGCGACGACGAGGCCGAGGACCGCGACAGGATGGACGTGGACGAGGACGTCGCCGGGAAGAAGCTGGACGCCGCGCACGGCGATCCGTCCAAGACGAGGACTGCCGGCGTCGCCATGGCCATCGACTCGGACCGCGTCACGGGGACGTGGTCGGAGGCGAGCCGCAGCTTGACGGAGCCCGAGTCCAGTTCGGGCATTGGACGGGGAGCCAAGGGTTCGGACACGGCATCGGTGTCGACCTCGTCGTGAAGACGCACAGAGAGGTATACGATGTGACGATAACGATCTTTGGACTGGTTAGTGTTGGGGAGTTACGGGCGCTTGGGTTGGCTTGGCTTGGCTTGCGGTGACAGGACATTCATTCCCTGGAGAAACTACTCAGAACATCTGAACAGAATACGAATTTTCCCTTCTTTTTCCCTATCAATCAACCCCTGGAGAGCTACCAGCCCCAGATGTGCTCTTGTTGTCCACCTTTTCTCGCCTAACCCAGACAATGCTTCCACCGGGTCAAGTCTTCTATCCTTTTTATTCCACCTGCCGCAAATTCTCATTCATCGACATGACGCAGCAATGCGACTACAAAAGCCCAGGAAGGATCCCGTATCGCTTCTTCTTGTAGCTGTCGCCAAACTCCTTGCGGTAGGCGCGCTCCTTGCCCTTGGCCCAGTCGAACATCTGGGCAGCGCCGATGGCAATGAAGAGAGCGACGGCCCAGCTGCGGCTGGCGAGAATGATGCCGACCCACGAGAGAATCTCGAACATGTAGTTGGGGCAGGTCACCAGGTTGAAGCCGTAGCCCACGGGAATCTTTCGCTCAGTACCGCCAGTGGAGCGCAGCGAGGACAGGTATCGGTGGACGAGGGCGTTGCCTGTCTCGCTGAATAGGTACAGCGCGGTGCCAAGAGCGTCGATGACGGGAATGTCGGCCTCGGCGGCGGGAGAGGTAGGGCTGTAGATGGTGTAGGCGCAGAGGGCGCCGGAGATGGCCCAGTAGAAGAAGCTATTCTTGAAGACGTTGAAGAAGGGCATGGTGTTGGCCGAGAACTTGTGGACGAACAGCGTCTCGAACTCGCGCTTGACAAAGTGCAACACGATCATGCTAAACGAGAGCCACTGGGTCTGCGACATGGGGTCGTCGGCGTTCTTGTACAGGAACGGGCGGGCGGCGACGGCAGCGGTGTGGATGAGGATGGGGCCGAGATACTCGATGACGAAGACAGTCTTCCAGCTAATCTGGGTGCCTTTATCGACAGTTAGCACCGGGGGTTTTATTCTCTGGGGGGAGAAACTGTGAGGGGCAAACATACCAAGATCCTTGACGAGGACCTCGCCAGCGGAAGCAACGCCCTCCTCATCGGCAATCAGAGCCCTGCGGTTCTTGAACGTCTTCTTGGTCGAGGGATCGTAGAGGCCGACTCGGTTGAAGTCGCCAATCCCGGCCTCCTTGGCAATCAGCTTCTTGACATCCTCGACGGTGGCATCGGCGGCGAGCTCGAGGGAGGCGGGCAGCTTCTTGACGGGCTGCTTCGGAGCTGCGCGGGGTCAGTTTCGGGGGAAGCTTCCACGGGGGTTGAAAATTGACAGCGGGAGCGTACAGCGGTTGGTCAGCTTGAGGGTAGTCGGGGCGGCCATCTTGGGGACGGGTGGCGGCTGCGCTGGGAGGTTTATGTCGGTTCCAGGGGCGACGCCGTGATGTTGAGGAGAGCTCGCGGCGCGCAGTTTGGAATTGGACAGAGGGTCGGATTCTGAACTGAATTGAACTGAACTGGACCTGAGCGCCAGGACCTCGGCGGGCGGTGGGGCAGCGCCCGTCCGGCGTGGGGCGCGCGGATAGCCGGTAGATACGTACTAGGTAGGTACTAGGTATACACTTTGTTGGGACGATGCAGGTTCAGGTTTGGTTGAATGAATGGGAAAGCCGAAATTCAACGGCTGGGCTTGATTCAATTGGGACAAGATGCACGTCTTTCTTCCTTCCTCGGGCAATGTCCCCCGACTTTACGATCCCTACCACAGACAAATATGACAATCGACTCGCACCGCCAATGCCCACCATGACCTTCCATTCAATTGACTCGGGAGAATCTTATAGCTGAGGGCTAATACCGGTAGACAGCGGGGACAGAAGAATATTGCTCTTCTCCATCGTGCTTTTGCAGTGTCGCCGGTACCTCAATCCGAGTCGCATTGTTGCTGCTCGAGTAATTCTCAATTGGCTAGTCCGGATCACATGTAAGCGCAGGGGTGTTGACCTCAATACCTAGTACCTAGGAATAGCCTCCACATCGGTCAACTCGCATTACATGTAGTTATACTTGGCTCAATACGAGGATTTTCGACCCTATATGGTCTACTTAGAGGGTGTAGGGTATTGTCAACTCGGCTTCTCTCATTCTGCTCACATTGTCTACTGGCAGAACGCCACTGCGCCCGACACCAATATCCAGGGACTCGAAATCATGTGAAGAAAGGCACAAAGATATTTCATTCATCGCGGCGCTGCACGAACGAGTTCAATGAGTGCATTCATCATAATACATACATGCACCTATTCACTGTACTTTCTCGGGTTCTAGGGATGGCCTCATTCAGGGAGTCAATCCCAGCCATACAATAGGTAGAATAGCCATCCGCACAGCACAATACGCAGATGATCTAGATCGGAACCATGAGGTAAATCGACCAAAGAAATCCCTATATATCAACCCCTTCCCCATCCCTACAGAGTTCGTGAACTTACTCTTCTACATGTCCACCTGGTTGTTGTTGTTCCCGTAGTTGCTCACCGAGCACTGGTCAACTCAAAGGCTCTTTTCACCTGTCAGCCGGCCTGCCAGGTGATAACCAGCTGCCAGCCGTCATTCACTGCCAATTTGCCATCGCTCTGCCTAAGCAAACCCTTTCGCAGGCTTTCGCGCTTGAGACGCGTCGCAGCTCTTCTCAATCGTCTTCTAGTCTCGCTTCTTAGTTGTCGACATCACCACCATCCGTCGCGTCTATTATCGCCGGTTCTTCTATAACCCCCCCCCCCGTTGCTTGACCTTGCTTGACAGCCTAGGTGCAACAGCAAGTCGTCCGCAGAACCTCCATAATAGTTGCTGACCAATTTCAGGCTTGACGTTGGTGTTTCTAGCACCAGGCATCCGCCTTCGATACCCCTGACTGTTCCTTGAACGTCTCGGTAGAACCTACACCTAAGAGTCACGAACATTCCATCCGACAACAAACAAGGTCACTGGCCTCATTCACGCCCTTCTTCACTCTTTCGATTTGCTATATCTTTTCTTCTGCCTCGCAATCCTCCCTTACTCAAGGCAGCTCATCACTCCCCTCTTCTCTTCCCTCTACTCTATGCTCTATACGCATATGGCACGCCTACCACTCTACGACTACGATGAACCCACGTGCAGCGGCATTCACGCCGTGCTCATCCTCGCCCGAACCCAGTCTCGACGGTAACCGCCTCGGGAGATCCCGTACAGTGCCCACTGGCCCGCGGTCATGGAAACAGAAAGTTCGCGCCCGGCCCCCAAAGCCCGACGCCCTTGACCCGGATAACTATGACACCATGTTCCCTGCGCTGTCAACCCCGGCCGTGTCTTCACCCGATTCATCTGAGCAACGATCCTCCAAGAAGCTTCGAAAGAAGAAGAAGCAGAACGACCTTGTGGCCAAGGGTGGAGATCCCGACGACACAGTCGCAGCGTCCAAGCCAAACCCCCAGTCCTCGAGCTCCCTAGTTTCGGACACGCGTGGCCAGACAAAGAAAGAAACTGCTACCGTCGAGAAGACGACCTCAGAGTTGCCTAGCCCTGTCGTTCACGCATCTTCCAATGCTGTGAGCAAGCAAGACGAGCCTGCAAAACCCGTGTTGCCAGCCCCTGTCATCAAATCAAAGGATTCGGTCCACGTGGCTCCCTTCATGCCACCCACACCGAGACCCGATCATGAGTTCTCAGCCACAAGAAACTCAGATTTGGTGGCTTATTCAACCAGTCCGGTTCTCCCTGTGAACTTTGCTCCTTCGCAACCTACCCCCCAATTCTATCACAATGTCATGGCACCACCAGGATTGGCGTCACCTGTTCCGGCTCCCATCCCGGGTTACTACTACCCTCAGCAGTATGCCCATTACCCGGCCGTGTATGTGACCACCCCTCCTATCGTGTGGCAGTCTGCGTTCACTCCTGTTCCAGCCAAAGGGTGCCCGGAGCACCCTGGCCAAGAGTGCCAGCAACCAGGCTACTGGGAAAAGCAACTACCAATGCAGAATGTCCATGGACCACCACTCCAATTTGAGCCGGGTTCAGGTTCATTCGACACTTCTCGTCGTCAAAAGGGGTCCAGGCCTTCGTCTCGAGCCAAACGCCGGTCAACAGACTCCAGGAGAATTCACCAGGGAGGAAATCAAGGTGCTGTTCTGCGTCCAGCATCTACCGCGGGGCATAAAACCCAGGTCGAAGTTTTGAAGTCGAAGTGTCGCGCTAAATCTGCAAGTCCAATCAAGTCAGCACCGGGACACCAAGTACTCCCTGATTTCCCAAACCAGAGCATGGGGTATGGATGCGTATTCCCAACAATGACGAGACAAGGTGTCGCAGGTGAGCAGATGGGGCTAATTAGCACCAACGTCAATGAACAAATCTTTCGCCAACACCTACTGCAGAAGTTCGAGGGAGAAGAAGCCTTCAAGCAGACATCCAGGCTGGAGACAGGTCGAACGAGTTGTGGTGGTCAGGTGAAATCTGTCGCTGGTGAGGGCACTCCCAAGATCGGTCGAGTCGACTCTGATATCCTTGAAAATCAGCTTTTGCACAACACAACGCCTTCTACACATGACCCGACACAACTTCCGCCTATTGGGCCACCTGTTAATGCTCCGAAGGCTCCGGCATCCCGGCGGCGAGTTCCCCAGGCGTCCCTAACATTTCCCCATCCGCCTCCAAGTGGAAGCCCAGCTGAGAATGGGGCGTGGTCCCAGTCGAAGCGATGGATGAGCAAGGAGACCAAGGAGAGAGTGGCATTCCAGAAGATGTTGATCAACTTGCATTACATGGGCGCCGACAAGTCTCCGTTTGTCCCTCAAACCCCGGCTGAGCTAACCGCATTCAAGCTCAAGGCGGCCGAGTGTGAAAAACGTAAGCTCATTCGAGAAGTCGCCAAGCGAATGGCCAAGGTTGATTGCAAAATTCTGGCTATGCAAAAGGACAAAAAGGTAGAGTCCCCGACTGCGCTATTCGGAGGAAAGCAGCTTCGAGACAAACTGTCGCCAGTGTTTGCCGCAATGAATTGCTTTAACAAGGAGTTGCCAACTGCAGACAATTCCCGAGTCGATTGGCCTTCTCTGGCAGAGCTGAAGGAGGAGGGCGACAAGCGAGCCAGTCGGTATGGTCGTTACTTTCCTCTGCCACGTCTCAATATGATCGCTGCAAGGTTTGCCAGTGATGATCGCGACAATGCTTTTAACCCAGATGGTTCAATTCGTTGGGAGAAGAAGGCGGTTAAACTGGACATCCGCGAGATCATGCCAGTAGCTGTGGATCTGGAGCACAAAGCTGTCGAGCCGGCTGTAGAACTCCGGCAAGAGGAGCTTCCGGTGTCGCTTCAACTGATCCTCGAGCACATCAACGGTGTTCAAGACGAGGGTGAGAAAAGACCCCACGAGAAGGAAACAGGGAAAGAAGACAAGTGAAGGGAAAAAACTTGAACACGCAGGACAAAAGATTGCGAGGCCTTACACGGAATTGAATCTCGACAGAGGGACGATAGACATTCATCGAGATATTGAGCAACATTGCCTCATCTTAGGAGTGGAGGACGTAGTTCCAGAGACTTCTGAAATTCGGGTGGGTAGTCACTTCAACATTTTGCGGAGTTGGCAGGAGGAAATACTCTTATGTATGATAACATAGCTGAGAAAGAAAGAGCGTGTTCCTGAAGATCTGAACAGAAATATTGTGTTGCACAACGGAGATGAAACTCGTAGATTGTTGACTATGCGAAGCATCAACAAAACAAACAGGACTACCAACAAGGTCAAACGGAGCCTAAAATGGGATCCACAGCTTGGATGGCGTCGTGTAAGTACGGGCCCGGATTGTTTCAAGCGCATCACACGTACTTAGGTGGAGTCGAAGCAGCTGTCACAAAGTCTTGGCAGTTACAGGGTGCTGACCCTCTTTCACGTGACTCGAAGGGTTAGACGGAACAATCCAGTCTCCGCTGTGCCGTTTCGGTACGTACCTCAGGCTAGCGAAACCCGCAGCCCACAACCACAATTTTGCATGCATTTCAGATCTCCACGCTCGTTCCGCCAAAAAGTTCACTCCTCCCACATCCGCCAATTCGATTGCCTGGTGACCGTCAACATCATCAGGTTAGTACTAGCCCGCAAGAAGTGTACTCAATACTCTGATCAACGATACCGACTGCCGCCGGTCTTGATTTCCAGCTGATTGAGTTGCACCCCTTCGTCTCCCCCTCCTTCCCTCGCCCAACATCGGCGTCTTGGAAGCATCCGCTAACCACTTGGTATCTTTACCCTTTGTACAGAAACCGCAGTCATGGGTATCTCTCGTGACTCCCGCCACAAGCGATCCGCTACCGGTGCCAAGCGCGCCTACTACCGTGCGTAATAATTCCGAAAGCCCGTATCGTCCTCTGGACATACGTTCTGACCTTTCACAACAGGGAAGAAGCGCGCTTTCGAGGCTGGCCGCCAGGGTGCCAACACCCGTATTGGTGCCAAGCGCGTCCACACCGTCCGAACCCGAGGCGGTAACCACAAGTACCGTGCTCTCCGTCTCGACTCTGGCAACTTCGCCTGGGGATCCGAGGGCTGCACCCGCAAGACCCGTGTCATCGGTGTCTCTTACCACCCCTCGAACAACGAGCTGGTCCGAACCAACACCCTGACCAAGAGCGCCGTTATCCAGATCGATGCCGCTCCCTTCCGACAGTGGTACGAGGCCCACTACGGCCAGGCCCTTGGCCGAAGACGCCAGAAGGCTCAGGCCGTCAAGGAGGGCAAGGTCGAGGAGGACGTGAAGAAGAGCAACGCCGTTGAGAAGAAGCAGGCCGCCCGCTTCTCTGCCAGCGGTAAGGTCGACAGTGCCCTCGAGAAGCAGTTCGAGGCTGGTCGTCTTTTCGCTGTTGTCTCCAGCCGACCCGGCCAGTCCGGTCGCTGCGACGGCTACATCCTGGAGGGTGAGGAGCTGGCCTTCTACCAGCGCAAGCTCCACAAGTAGAGTGGTTGAACGTCGGTGAAAGAGCGTCCGCCCTCGGTATGGTGTTAAGGATTTCTCGCTGTCTTGGTATTTCAGGGCATGGAAAGCTTCACATGAGCATCGGATCGGGTCCATAGGGAATGAAAATTTTTCTTGCGATGAATTGAATTCATAACCAAGATTTTGTTTTTTCAGTCGTGATAATCTGGCCTAGCCATGTCTATTGAGGGTGCTTTTCACCATTTCCTGTTGCCCGCCAAAGGACTACTAAACAATACAAAAGTTTTGCTTCAACAACGAAGATAAACCCCCAGTAACGCCTACATGTGGCATTACTCTGTGCCAAAGACAATGGGAACTCGTGTGTCTTGTTGGATATCGAAAACATGCCGCCATAGTCTTTCCCCGGTTCCCATCATTACCATCTTACGAGCGGCTCGTCTCAACCAGCGAACACTGCACCGCCCAAGCTGTCAAAAATCTCTTTGAGGAAATGATGGGAAGGCGGAATCGGAGAGGACGAGCCAGATTTTATACATGAAGAATGGTCCGTCCCAGCAGGGACTAGAACCAAACCGCCAGCCAACCAACAGTCACTCTCTGGAGGAACCGTTTAAACGAATTGGCGCTTGAGGTCGGTCCACTTCCGGTTGAGCGTCTCATGCTGAGAATTGATCTAGCAATGGGTGTCAGTGTCAAGTGCAAAAACAAAGGGTTCGAAGTATTCACCTCTGCATAGCGCATTTTAGTCGAAACCAGCTCCTCTTCCAGCTCACCCAACTCCTTCTCCAACTTCTGGTTCTCTTCATGAACATGAAGGTTTCTCTTCATCAGGTCATCACGCTCCAGCTTCCAAGTCTCTTCAAGATCCTCGGGCTGCTTCTCGATGACGATTCGCAACTCCCGGACCTGACCTTTCATGCTTTCATTTTCGTCTTTGAGCTCCTCGTTCTCAACCTTGGTGCGTACCAGCTCGGTAGCAAAATCAGCTTGCTCACGATCACAAACCTCAATCCTCTCTTCTAGTCTCCGGACTCTGATGGCAAAATTGTGGTTTGCAGCTCGGAGTTCCTGAAGTTCGTTCTCTCGGTCCTTCTCCGCCCTCGTCTTCTCTTCCCACTCCGCAGTGTAGGCCTTGAGCATTTCGGGTGTTACCTTGACTTCACAAGCATCCGTAACGAGTTGATCCGCGCGGTAAACCTCCTTGTCCATATTAGAACTCGAGCTCCCAAAGAAGCCATTCTCGAGAAGACTTCCGTGGCTAGGATCCTTGTCAATGTAGACGTCGAACAGCTTATCTTTTAGGTATGTGGTAAGTTGCTGCATGTCGGAGAGTCCTAGAAGGGTGGTCGCGTTCTTCTGCATTAGGACAATCCCAAATCGCAGGATGGCTGAAAGACCCTCGGAAAATATCAAATCGTAAATGCGGAGTACTAGTTGAAGAGGGAATCGGTAGGCGAATAGTGTCAGGAACCACTGGGTGGCATATAGGTGGGGGGATATTCCTCGTCGGTGGAGGTGGCAGTATAAGGCAGGCTCATAATCCTCCAGCAACCGCTCGAATTGGTAGAGGTGCATATGTAGTCCAGGCATGTCCTGGACAAACAGATCCCGCAGTTTGTAGTGGTTCATTAATCGCACTAGAAGACAAAAAGCCTCTTGTTCGGGCATCTACAAGTAACCATCAGTATGCGTGACATGTCGGTGTTATGTTAGGGGGTCACTTACGTTAAATAGCAGCGGCATGATGAGGAAGTTCATGCCCTGGGCATATCCAACGCCTTCGTCAAAGAGTGCATATGCTTTGCAAATGCCAAAGAGCCCTTCCTGGAGCCCAGCAGCAGCAGCATACTTAGAGTAACTAGTACGAGCACCAAGGTCGCGGCGGATCATCTTTTCAAGCTTTTGCAGGTTGGCGGAGTCTTCTTTCTCCTTTCGCTTTCGCTCCACCGCCGCGGCAGCCTGTGCTTTCAAGATGGCCTCGGAACTCTTTTCAGCATTAGGAGATGCCGCGCCGTTTAGGTTCGAGTTCTCCGAGTTGAGCGAAGAGGCGGAGGACGCGATGGCATCGCCACTCTGGACACTCAGGTTTCCATTGCTCAGAGAGCTGTTGGTAGTGCCGTTACTATGCCGATCCTTACTCTTATCCGTGCCTCGAGAGATGAGATCCTTGTAAACCAACTCCAAATCGTCATTCTTGCTATTGGCCAAAACCTGCCAGATCACTCCTCGGATCGCACTAGGGATACCGGTCGCGATGGCCCTGTTCAGCTCCTCTGCGCTAGTCCGAGCCACAGCAGCTGGACCTTCGTAGACGACGGATTGCCAAAGATCCCAATCGACTTGGGTCTCCGAGATGGCGGAGGGACCTGCGTTCACGCCTGACATGGTTCCTGGCGCCAGGCCAGAAATGGGGACAGGGACTGGGGATGGCAGGGGCTTCTCGCCGGCGAGAGCCTCCTCTGCAGGTGTAGTCAGGCCGAGGCCAGCCGCGTTCGTAGCTCCTGCGATATTGTCGCTCTCTCCCTCCGGAGCAAAGGCCGCTTCTTGTTGTAATCGAAGTTGCTTGAACCGGTCCCGAAGGCTCATCCGGTGTGTTTCGTCGACAGAAGCTGCGTCGCCGCTCTTCTCCTCCTCCAGTTTGCTCAGCATCATTTCGGGGTTGCTTGTGAGTGTAGCGATCGAGCTGGCAGTATTTCTTCGGGGGGTCTGTGTTGGAAGAGGAGGGAGAGGCTCCTTCTCTTTGCTTGCCGAATTTCGAGAAAGCCAAGCGAAGGGGCTGGTGAGCTTTCTAGTCGGGGGTGCAGGTTGGAGCGGAGGCGGAGGAGGAGCAATGGCGGCAGTTGGAGGTACGGGGCTTTTCGACGGAGACTCTGTCGGCGGAGACCATGGCATGGAGGGGAGGGAGCTTGTAATGCTATGTAGTGATAACGTTTTAGGAATTTGCTGCTTTTCTTCCGGACTCTTTTGTTCTGCGTTGCCGTTAGTTGGCTGTTACACCAAGAGGTGGGTTCATGTGGTGCAAATTACCTGTGGGAGGTGGCGGAGACGAAGCTTCGTCATCAAGGCTAACAGTGTCGAGGTTGGATGTATTGGAGATGCGATGCGAGACGGAGGATTTCCGGGGAACAGGAGGTCTCTCGTCGATGCTTTCCTCGTCGGTCGAATCTTCAACGTGCTGATTGTCGGCTTTATTATCCTTAGGATCCTCTGCGTTATGTTTTCTATCAGAGGTAGGTTCAAGGGCTTCATCCAGGGGTGAGTCCAGGGGTCCGTCGAAGTCCGGCGATTGCGGCTTGGAGGCGGAGACGGTTCTCTTTGTGAGCGATCGCGCGGGAGATGCATCGACAGCGTCCTCGAAAGTATCCTGATCGGCAGCCTACTCCGTTAGCATGGATGCGGCTTCGGGTTGATCAGCAGTCTGCCGTGTGACTGCTGCAGCGAGAGGTGTGTTGGAGCATGGAATAGACCTACTACATCGTCGCCAGACTCTGAGTCGGAGTCGGTGTCGGTGTCGGTGTCGGAAGACCGCCTCCTTTCCTTGTGGTCTTCATGCTCCTGGTGCAGCTGCTGCTTCTGAGCGTCGGCCTGGTGCGGCGGCGAGGTTACTTCGTCCTGTTGCGACATGGCTTCGACTGTGGTGGCTCCGTAGCCGTGGCTTCGTGGCTTGTTGCTGCAGGTGAAGTCGTTCTAGGAATCGAGTGGCAGATGCGTAGGAAGGAGTCGATGTGGCCCCTCAATTGCCGGGGGTTTTCTGCAGAGAGAGGTCAATCCGGCGTGGAGAGATGAGTAGCTAGATGCAAGAAAGGTGCTTGGGCCAGGCGGCGAGGGGAGGAATGTTCGGTAACAAGAAATCCCGGAGTCTGTGGCGTTGAAGCTGGCGGTGCGGTGCTTCCTCCTGGAGACTCGGGACACGGGACAGACGAGATACTTGGGGGTTTCGAGGCGCCGGACCCTCCATAAAAAAAAACGGGGAACGGCCGGGTTATGCTAGTGGGGTGGTGTTGTTAGCGGCCACCTGCCTGCCCGCCAGCCCGCCGGCCGTACCACGGGCACCCAGCAGGCGCGCAGCTAACAGCGGGCTAGGGGGTGGGTGGCAGGAGGCGGCGGGATGTTGATGGGGGTCAAGGGTGCTGGAGCCGGGAAGACGTGGAGGCTAAACAGCCTATAGTTTGGGCTGGCAGGCCCTGGAATGGAATGGAGCTCTTCGCCGAGGGACGGGGATGATGAAGGTACCTGCATCGAAAGAAGCGAGGCTGGAATCTACTATCATGGAGAGGCGGTTCGTCAAGTTCCAGTCGTTCAATGGGAAAGAACACTGAATCCCGTCCTTGAGCGATGACGGGATAGAACGAGCATGCAGAGTCCAGGCAGTAGCCTACCTAGTTGGAGGAAGCAAACGTGGACGTCAGCAGTTTGTGAGTCCCAAGGAAGGGATGGCAGGAAAACAGCACTTCATGCAACACACACACACTCTCTCTCTCTCCTTGCATCACTGCGGCTCGCTCTGCTGACATTTGTCTACCTAATTTGTTGACACGCATCAAAAGTGGTATCCGTGGATCCATCCACCCAGCCATGCCATCATGCGACTCTCGCTCACCAACCTAGACTACCTTCTTCCACGTACTCCGTGCCTAGGCCTCGAAGGAATACGGCGTGTCGGTGTCCGCGCAAATACGATTGCTTGCGTTCCAACGGCTTCCGAAAGCGGTCCGGAGGTTGGAACAATGCCTGTCCAGATCCCCCTGGCCTGCGATTTCAGCGAATCCACCGATTCCGGCGATATCGTCCTGACACCCGACTCGACAGCCACCGTAACACACGCTGCACCAATTCTCAATTCATTACTCTTGCCCTCGCCCAGCACGAGCCAAGGCAGCCTCGAAAGCCGTGGATTGGCAAGGAGAGCCAGCCAAGCACTGACAACCCAGGAGGAGAAACGTCCAGGAAGGGCTCTTGACATAGCTGGGGAGTTTGCAGTCACTTTCCAATGCCTGTTTCAGAGTCCGTCGGGCCCGCACATCCCAGGATGATGCACACTACCTTCCATCAATCATGTGCCCCCCGGGCAACTGCTTGTTTCACTACTTGGTACGGCAACCTACCGCATACTTCGTAGGCTACTCCTGGGATGGGTAGCTGCTTGCACTTGCATCCTGATTTTCCTGTCCAGCTTGTTCCACGGGCCTTCATCCCAAATGCACAAATGCACAGGGCAGTTGTGTCGCCAGGGCCATTCATTCTCTCTTGTCACAGTTGTCGCTCTCTCACTCCCTTGTCTTTAACGCGACCTCCCCAACTCCCATCCATGTCTTTGTCTGCGTCTCTTTATTCGTGCCAGTAGATGAGCCCTCTCAAGCCCTCCACGCCAGGCGCTTTGCGACTGCACTAACGCAGGGGCGTCTTTGGCAACGCCTCAAGCTCCGTGCCAAATCCTGGGTGGGCTCTGGGAAGGGCCGCTACCCCCAAAAGAAGCAGAAAACGAGCCAGCTCAAACACTAATTGTAAGTTTGCCGAGTTGCGTTATGTATGACGTAGGGAAGATCAACGTGCCAGATGTTGGTGGGGTGAAGAGCTGAGCCAGTGAACATTGATTTGATCTGCCCCCATTCTGATTCCCAGGCTGTCAAGATACGCGGGGTCTTGTGTGGCTTCCTCATCACATGCCAGACTCACCAATCACTCTACCAACCGTTGAAAGCAGAGAATAGGGGATTGGGCAGTGCTAGTGCTCGCTAGAAATAGCACAAACAAATGTCTAGTCAGTACTGATGTATCAACTAGGATCAAAAGCATACTCCTGGTCTGCCAGTTGAACTGAGCCGCATTCGCTACCCTGCACAATTCCCAAACCATCACGTTTATGTATACTACAATACCCAGACGATAACGACGATAACCAGTACGAAGTAGGCCGCACCCTGAATCCGTCTGTAGGTATCTAGCTCACCGTGTGAATTGTACCTCAGTACCAAATTGCACTTCATCGCAGTGTGTGCAGTCTCATGTGAGGGGCTAGGCTTTTTTTAACGTTACAGAGAAAAGTGCTATCTCAGATTATAACCAGACTTGCAAAATGCAGAGAAAGAAGAAGAAAAATGGAATGCAGTAGATTCTTGAAGCGGGATTTGCCATGTGAGCGTCTGCGTGGCTTTCTATTGGCTGGGCATGGCCAAAGGCGGGATGATGGAAAAAGAAAGAATCAGGAAGACATCATGATAAAGACAGTCGGGTATCATTGACTTCCGTGACATGTGGCAGCTGCAGTGCATTCTCAGAGCCAAACCGAGATACACTGCGTGGCGTTGTCCTTGCTCATGTTCGTAGCGTGAATCGGATTCGGGTACATACATGGGCACTCAGATGCAGATGACATGGAAGGTAAACAAACAAACAACCCCGCGCAAGATGTTGAAACAAGCGCGGCGTGGAAGCGACGGGAAGGTTAGGTAGTAGGTAGGTACCTAGCATCTAGGCCTTCCCTTCCATGGAAGCGTCACCAATAAAAGCACAGTCGCGTCACACACGCAACATCCAGTTAGAATCGGTCAAGGGCTAACAATCAGCGACAACTGTTTGTGCGTCGTAGATAACCACGCCCAGCTAGTCTACAGGCTTGATGCAATCAGAGCCAGCACAAAGACCTTGAAGCCCCATCATACCCGCAAAGCTGTATCTGGGGAACTCGAGACCGGCCCAGCATTGCGCCCAGGAGCAGGCTGTAGGTACTGTGTACTTGGTTGCAGGCCGGCCGTGAGCACCATGAAATGTGGAGGGCTAGCAGCCGAAACGATAATCCGGCCCTTCGGCGACCCGATTTGACCGTGCCTCTAGGTTGTACCATGCAGCCTAAGCCTCGCCTCGAAGGTACTTCCTATTCACCCTAGCAGCTTCCACCTACACGGGTACACCTATTACGCAAAGGCCCACCTGCACTTCTCAACCTGACGATTTGGCATACGCCTTTTCCTACTCCTTCACCTTCTCTCCACATTCTCGCCAACCGCTCTTCTTTTCATCCGGGAGATTTTGTCGTTTTCGCATAATAGCTGTCTACCTGTGAGGTGGACCAAGCCGATTTCCCCTCGATCCGGTCCGATTTCGCCCGTTGCAAAGCTGTTCCAGAGGCCGACCTGCACTCGACCTCGGACTGCTAATCAAGCTTTATCGACCGCCGACGACACCCCCAGTGACTGCGAGCGCGCATCCTCCATCACCACGTCAATAGAGTAGTGTCCTCAGCTAGAGGCCCTGTTCTTTTTCTCGACAACCTGGTCCGGGCGACTGGTGACGCTTGGACGACCCGCAACCTTCCAAAACTTCCATCTGCAACCCCGCCGAGCCTGACCGACCGATCTTCGGCAAGCGTCAAGGCACATTATCCTGGCACAAGCCCAACAACCCCCCCGATACTAGGAGCTGTCTAGGACCGTACACTGCGCCTCGCAAAACAAAACTGTCGCTGTGGCGGGTCAGTTAACCCGGTCGTAGTGGAGGGGGAGCTCACTTTGTTTTTTGCGGCTCCGCCGCTTCTACCTTCACGATGGGGAAGATTACCAAGCCGATGCAACAGAAGCACAAGGAGACTTTGGTAAGCCCTGATATCCTGCTTTTCGCGTAGGAACCAACATGCTAACAGCTTTGCTAGTCTCCTTGGCTGAAGGGCTACGTTGAGTCGGCCTCTTCAACCCCTCTGCCTCTCTTACCACAGCACCTCGCCAGTTTTCCATCACGATGGCCGTTCGGGCGAGGCGATCTCTACCACTGGATACCGCTGTTGAATCGATTCGATAGTCTCCTCGAGCACTTTTGTGCGACCTATAAACTGAGCGAGGGCCCTCAATCTCGCGACTTTGGATGCGATGTCCTCCTCAACCAGACTAAGGAGGGAGCGTTCGGTGATGAGAGACAGTGGTCCATGAAGGAACTGGAGGACCACGGGTTTCCGGTCGATGGAGATAGACAGCTCGTCGAACTGGTTCTCAGATTCACTCGCATGCTACTGGAGCACTGTGGGAACAGAAGCATTTATGCTAGCAGCGCTCACCTCAACGATCTTCTCCATACCACCTCATTGTCTGTTCTCGTCGCCACCCTCGAAGTTGGTTCCGAGCTGGCCCAAAGATACCAAGCATCCGTCAAACGTATCGGAAACGCCTCTAGACAGATCAGCACCGCGTTGCTCGCGAACCACTACAACATCGACCTTGACCGCGTCCAGCAACTAGCCTTGCCTTTCGTCAAAACTCCCATTGTCAGTCTGTCAGACCCCGTGCCCTCTCACACCCCTGGTTCTGCCAAAGGGAAGGAGAGAGCGCAAGGTGCCAGTGCCAAAACAGTCACGTCGATGCACGCCAACGACCTAGTTACCCTCGCCTCCTCCGAAGAGAAACGATGGAACAGTTGGGGTGACGTCAAGATAGGCTACTACCCTCAGGCAGCGACTCAGGAATCTGTGGCTCTTGTCGACCACGCCCGAACGTCGGCCCCGAGTACACCGACGCCACTCAGACGCAGTTCTACAATGACTTCCCATCAGCACACGACGCCCAAATCACGGAATCACTTTGCGGATGATTCGTCTCCTCTTGGACCACGTACTCCCGGAATCGCGGACGAATCTACAGCTCCAGGACCCAAGACGTTCGAGTTACCTCAGTTAGTCGTTGCCTCAACGTCCGTGTATGACCTGATTGCAAGATGCCCTGCGGACCTGCCGCCAGCGTCCAAATATGAGGCCTTTCACCGAATCAGAGCGGCCAAGGTCCTAATGGATTCCCGGGAAGCTCGACAACAGCTGCTGGCTGTCCGCTTACTGGCAATTACCAACCTGGCCTACATCCACACCGAGTCGAACTTTATTGAAAAGGTTCTTCGCCAGGATGCAGACGAGACTCGTAGGTTCCAGCTCGTGTACCAACTCGCTGAGTTGATCCATCCCTCTAGTGATGGCAAGGTCGACATTCCTATGTGGCTGCAAGCAGTTGCCCTTGCCCTGCTTGAGGCAATCTCCAACTTTCATGCCAGATGCCAGGATGTTTTGTCTGCCCTCAACGCAAATGTCAATCACGGAATCTTGCTCTACGTCATCCGGAAAGCGGTCGCCGGTATGAAAGAGGACAATGACAGTGACAAGGGTGATCAAGTCACTGAAACAGACGAATGGCGAAACAACCTGTTCTCCCTCACTCTCCACCTATCAATGGCAACCCGCGTTGGTAGCGAGATGGTTTCTGCAGGGCTCATGGAGATCCTTGTTGAGATCCTCAACATCCGCTCAGCCGTGGCACAGCGCAATCATTCCATGGTTCTTGCGTTCTTGGATGGCCTTATTTGGACCTATCAGAATGCCTTTACAGCCTTTTTCAACGCCAAGGGCCTGGATGCCGTGGCCCAACTAGTCGTGGATACAGTTAACGAGGCCCAAACCCTTCAGAAATCAGGGCAGGGCATAACACAAGGGCAACAATCTGGGGCTGTCGACTATGATATACCGTACTATCAGCAACAAACTCTGAAATGGCTACTCAAGTTTGTCCATCACATCATGTCCAACTCGTACAGCTACGGCGGCAATACAGATCGTCTCCTCCGCAACCTCGCCGACAAGTCTGATCTCCTAGCAAGCCTGCGGGACATCATTGAGGATAAGAAGGGGTTTGGCTCTGTGGTTTGGACAAACACTGTCACCATTCTCAGTGATTTCATCAACAACGACCCCACAAGCTTTGCTGCCATCTCCGAATCGGGCATGATCAGAACCTATCTAGAGGCCATCACTGGTCGTCCCCTTTCCAAGGAAGTGGTCGAGGAGCAGAAGGCAAATGACCGAGATGGAGATGGCTCCGATTCGCAGGATAGCGCCACTCCATCAGTCCTCAATCAGGACCCTCGTCCACATCCCCCAACCGAGGAATCCCTTCGAGGAAGGTCTCTCGAGACTTTGGGTTCGGGGATTCTCCCTTCTACTGATGCAATCACGGTGGTTCCCCAAGTACTGAATTCAATATCCCTGAACAGCGTTGGAATGAAGATGGTTGTCGCTTCGAGAGCTTTCGACAGCTTTTTGGAGATTTTCGAAAGCCCTACGCATGTTCGATGCATGGAGCTGGACGCCGAATTGGCGAACAACGTTGGCGCCAGTTTTGATGAGCTTGCTCGCCACCACCCATCCTTGCGAACATCAATCTCAAATGCAGTCATCGACTTGGTCGCCCGTGTCCGGTTCCTTGGTATCGAAAAGGCGAGAACTGCGAATTGGGGTGCAAAGCTGCTCCTCGTCGAATCTGACGGAAAGCCCAAGCCTGTTGCCGAGAACTCCGACAACAAGTCATCTGACAAGGGCAAGGAACCAGTTGTCCCAGACGACACAGATGTTGATATGTCCGATGCTCTGATCACAGCACCAGCTGAAAACCGCGACGACAACCCCGCAGATTCACCCAAGAACTCGATAATCCCTTACATCTTTGCTCTCGGCAGCTTTTTGAGCTCTTACATGTCCAATTCTATCTTAAAGACAAACTTCGTTCAGGGCGGAGGCCTCGAGCTGTTGCTTGATATCTGTGAGTCTCCTAGCCTTGACACTGGGTTTGGCGACTCGCTCGCGTCAAGGATCCTGAGCCAGGTGGTTTCGCAACTCGTTGAGCATTCTCCAATCCGCGGATTGCCCTCTCTTCTTCGACGTGCTCAATCCGCCGTCGACACTCTACACCCCTTGGCAACGAAAACAGATGCTCTGCCACCTTACTTTGCACCCATTCTCTCCGCAGACCCAAGCTCAGTCTCCAACGAGAAGGACCTTTCTGAGATCACCGAGAACGGCACAAAAATCATCAAGGCCCTCTTGAACTCGCAAACGTTCATCAAGATCGTCTCCGACTGCTTTGCTACGTCGAGGTCCAACGCTCTGCAGCTATACCCGATCAACGTTTACGACTACTACCTTGGCCTGGTTAAGTCTATTGGCCCGTTGCTGCGTGGTGTCCTTGCAGAAGAAGCCGGCGAACTGACTGTCGTTCCTCAGCACTGGTCGTTTAGACGCCATGCTCCACTAGCTGAAGGAACTTCAGGGATCAGCAACCCCGAGCCGGTTGGCGATGACAATGCCTCATTGCCGGATATGTTGGATAGCGCAGGGAATTGGCAGCCCAAGAGCGGAGCAGATGAGTCGGGACCAACTCGCCCAACCGAGGAGGAACAGGCGAGCGCCCGGTTCCAGAATTATGAGACGCTTCGAGTTCTTCTCCACCCAATGATTCCGACAACGTTTCCTCTATTCCAGACGCTTGGAAAGGCACTGCTACCTCGCCGTGAGCGAGATCCCCGGGACCCATATCCTCGACCTCGCCACTTGGAAATTGCTAGGGCTCTTGCCGACACCGTTTTGAGCCAATTGAGGCCGTCTGTCGCCAATCCCGTCCCAACATCGAAAGACTTCCATTTCTGGATTATCATGCTCCATACAATCACCGAGATGTTGATCGACCACCCCACTACTCGGTCAAACGATCGCTCGAATGTTCAGATTATTATGCCTGTTCTTCTTGCGTTCAAAGAAGAGGGTGGCATGACTGTTCTGAACTCGATGCTCAAGGTTTTCTCCCAGGCAGTCCTTGAGGGCCCAGATGCGGCCTCTGATGAGTCTTCCAAGTCCAAGGTCGCTGCATTTGGACTCAAGAAGATCCTGGACTTGTATCTGACTCTTGTCAATGGAAAATATCTTTCGGAAACGACCAACCATTTCACGTTGCAGCCTCGTACTGGGGAAAGATCTCAGACACCTTCTCTTTACCAACAACTTGTCATCGAGTTTCGAGCGGCCATCCTGCCTCAAATTACCGAGCTGTGGGAGTCCGACTTTGTAGAGAAGGTTCCTCACCAGACTGTCATTCGATTGCTCGACATCCTGAAACTGATAGCTGCCGGTGAACATGAGGCCCCAACAGGTTCTAGAGGAGAGAAACAGCCGTACCAGCTCTTCAAATACACGGATGTGCGATTCGATTGGCATTCCCAAAGGGCTGTCGTCGAGGATCTTTTGAATAAGGGTTTCGAAGCAGACTTGGTCCATGAAGCGGTCTACAGAGCCAATGGAAACATCACCAATGCACGGGAGTATTGCACATCCCACAAGGCCGGGATTGCTGGCCCCCGGAACCCCATTCCATTGGAAGACTCTGACACATCGGCTTTGAAAGAGATCAGCAACACCTCGAATGATGCAGAACAGTCAAATCGACCGAGCACTTCCGAGCCAGACCGCATGTCTTTGGATGGCCCTCCTGAAATCGCTACCCCTGATCTTGCAGATAGATTCCTTGGAGAGGCCCTGGGCGAGATCATTGACCGTTCATCTCAAGCTACCGATGAGACTCGCGATATTCCCAGTATGACCAACGAGCCTCGATCTGTTAACGCTTCTGTCGCCACCACGGAGCCCACTCCTGACCAGACCGCGGAAACTCACCTCGTGGTTCGAAAAGAGGATGTGGACAATTACCGTGAGAAGTTGCGAGAGAACATGATTGACAGGTGCCTGGATGTGATCCGAGCACATCCTGAAACTGCTATTGAAATCTCCGAGCTCATCCAGGTCATGATCCTTCATCAACAGAACAGTGACGCTTACGAGGAGGTTGGCTCAACTTTGACATTTGCACTCTCTTCATTGGCACTTGACGAGGAGGAAAAGAAGCGAAATGGGAAGTGCATTGCTGCCTACGCGCACCTCCTTGCGTTGCTTCTTCAGGACGAGAACTTCTTCAAGAGCAACACTGAAATTCTGAGGGAGAGAATTGACGAGTATGTGGGGTTCCTGAAGACTTCGCCATCCACCCCCGCCGAGGAGATGCCCCCTTGGATTCCATACATTTTCTTGGTTGTGGAGACTCTTCTCTGCCACGACGAGCGACCGATTGCTGTCCAGTGGAAACCACCCAGCTTTTTGGAGGAGCCTTTGACAGACCCGGTGGTTGCGATGGGCGAGCCACTTGTCGATGACGCGCGACGTGTCGACATACTTGAATCTCTCATAGAGTTGCTCCCACGTGTAGGAAGAGAAGAAACACTGGCAGTTTCAGCATTGAGGGTGCTGGTGATTCTAACACGAAGCCGTCGGCTAGCTAAGCTGGTTGGGGACAAGAAGAACTTGCAACGACTATTTCTTATGGCGAAACAGCTGTCGGGTTCAGGCTCTGAACGCTTTAAGCAGACAAAGCTGCTGGCACACATCATGACCATCCTCCGTCATATTGTGGAAGATGAGGAAATTATCAAGCAAGTCATGCGTGCCGAGATCAAAGCCAGTTTCCCGGCTCTTCAGCGTACCCAGCGTGGCCATGCCGACGCCTCCCACTATCTCCGGGCAATGGCGCACATAGCTCTTCGGGCCCCTGATTTGTTTGTGGAAGTTACCAACGAGACGCTCAGATTCGCGAGATGGGCTCACCAATCAGGCGAGAGCACTCGCTCGCAGATTCTGGTCTTGAAGGAGCAGAGCAGCGAGCAGGACACTGACAAGGTCGTCGAACCTGGACAAGATACCCAAGAGTCTGCGATTGAAGACGTCAAGCCGTCGACCGAGCCGGTGGACAAAGAAATGACTGACGCACCCAAACCGCATCACGAGAATAAGCGACCTGTGGTCGAGAATCCAGACGGTGTGATCCACTTCCTTCTTTGTGAATTGGTGAACTACCGCGAGGTAGATGACAAGGAAGTCCCGACCACAAACAAGGACTCCAAGGCGGATTCGCAGGCGAGTGCTGAGGCCCAACCTTCTGCTGCGAAAGATAGCACTGCGACGGACGCAAAGGACAAAAAGCCCGCGAAACCCGTCTTCAAAGCCGAGGAACACCCTATCTTTGTCTACAGGTGCTTTCTGCTGAACTGTTTGGCCGAACTCCTCCAGAGCTACAACAGGACGAAGATAGAGTTTATCAATTTCAAGCGCAGCGCTCCTCTGACAACTAGCACCCCGATCAAGCCTCGATCTAGTGTTCTGAACTACCTGATCTACGATCTGTTGTGCCAGGGCAATCTGAGTGGAGCGGTGGACAGCATTGTCTCAAAGAAAAAGGCAGCAACGTCTGCTCAGGCGCAAAAGGTTTTGGTCGCTTTGGTCGCAAAGACCAGCGAGAAAGCTCTCGAACGCGGAAAGGACAAGTTTGCGTACGACGACGAGCCAGATCTATTATTTGTGCGAAAATTCGTCCTTGACACAATGCTCAAGGCATATGAGAGGGCGCCGATCTCGGATGAGCCGCTTGAGATCCGGTATTCCCGGATGCAATGCCTGGCAGAGCTGATGAATTATATGGTTGGTGAGAGGGACAAGGACCAAAGCACCAACGGCAGAGCTTCCGATAGCGTCCAAGTTCGGTCACACGCACAGCTGCGTCGACTAATGTACGAGAAAGGCTATCTTGACAAACTAACGACTTCTATCGCGGAAATCAACCTCAACTACCCCGGGGTGAAACGTGCTATTAAGTACATCCTGCGTGTCCTCCGGGTCCTGACCGAGACCGCAAAGGAACTAAGCCACTCCAACATTCTGCCTTCCGATGGTCTTTCTGATCATGGCGACGACGACATTGCTTCTACTTCCTCTCTTTCTGATTTAGACGATGATCGAGAAGAAACCCCCGACTTGTATCGAAATTCTGCCCTAGGAATGCTTGAGCCACGAGGCGACGACGACGATTCCGATGAAGACGAGGACGATGATGACGAAGACATGTATGGTGATGAATACGACGACGATGAAATGGACTACGGAGAAGATGACATGTCTGAGGATGCCGAAGATAATATCAGCGACGATGATGAGGAGCTAAGCCAGATGGGCGAGATTGAAGGCCTCCATGGTGAACCTGGTGTCGTCGAAGTCATCATGGACGAAGACGATGACGAAGAAGACAGTGAGGATGAGGACGATGACGAAGTCGACTCTGAGGATATGGAAGATGTGGAAGATGAAGTTGAGATCGTTGATGAAGATGGCAACCCGATCGATGATGATGGAAATTCCGGTTGGGAAAGTGCGAGCCACGACGAAAATGACGAAGAGCCCGATGAAGACGACCTTGACTACGACGCAGACATCCACAATCAACGGCTTGAGATTGGTCCCGGTGATCTCATTGGTGGCATGGCTCGGGCCATGATGGGTGATGATGGTGGCTTTGATCCCGATATGCTGGATGGGCTGGATGACCATTATCTCGATGAAGGCCATGAAGATGGTACGTCTTTAGGTCGGCGATCTTGGACCCAATCAACAGTGCTAACAGCGACCAGATGACGAGGAAGATGATGAAGACGTTGAGGATGAAGAATACATCTACGATGATGATTATCCTCGTAAGAACCCCACCAATCCTCCAGCCCCAGTATGCATTTATTGACATTAAAGTAGTTGACGAGCAGCCCCCGTCCATGCCGATTCTTGGATGGGATGACGTCCAGCCTGAGACTGATGAACGTCATCGCCAATTGTTCATGGTTGAGAACCAGAACAGGAGACGGTTGCTTAGTAGAGCTGATAACCGGAGTCCCTTCCCTCCAGGCTTTATGGTTGGGTCCAGTCGGGACAGCATCGGCGGTAAGTTCCACTCAACCACGAATTTGTTTCTTGTGCTAATATTCCGGGCAAGATTTCCGTAGCTACTTCTCGCGAACGCATCGTACTGGTGCACCGCAGTCCAACTCCGACGATGGCGCGAACCCCCTTCTTCGACGTACGGATCCAGGTCGTGAAAGCTCACAGCGCCCTGGTCATGCTCATTCGATTGGGCTCAGACTGCCTGAGGGTATCTTTGGTCCAGGTGGACGACATGCTGTTGACGGCCCTATGGGGTTCCTGGGAGAGCTAATGGAGTTTCTTCCGATTATGGGTCGGAACGGTCAGCATGCCTTCCACTTGCAGATTACTGGTCCTGGAGGCACAACCCGTGAAGCAAGAGACTTTGGCCCCATTCGGGGGGCGAGAAACGAGCAAAGACGAGATGGACCAGCACAAGAACCCCAACATGCAGTTGCGTTCTCCATCGAGTCTACCATGGAACGCTACCAAGAAGAGGCGCGAATGATATTCGGGGCGAACCACCATAACGAAGCCTCTAAGCTCTACAACGCTGTCGTGGCCAAGCTAACTCCAGCTGCCATTGAAGTTGAAAAGAAGATCAAGGCAGAGGAAGCCGAGACCATGAAACGCGCCCAGGAAGATCGCAAGAAGGCCGAGGAGGAGGTGCGTTTGCTCCGAGAGGCTAAGGAAGCCGAAGGGAAGGCTCAGAGAGAGAAGAAAGAAACCGAGGAACGCGAGGCGGCAGAGAGAGCTGCTTCTGAGGCCGCCGCTAACAACGCTCAAAGCGAACCTGCCGAGACGCAGGATGACAGCACGGCTATGGAAGGTGTCGAACAGACACGGTCGCACCCAGAGCGTCCCGATACCCAAGTCGAGGTTGTGCCGGCATCGGACGAACCCCGTGTTATGACCATGATCAGAGGCGAGGAAGTTGATGTTACTGAGTTGGGCATCGACCCCGATTACCTCGCTGCCTTACCTGAAGAATTCAGGGAGGAGGTTATAGCTCAAACTATCAGCACAAGGAGATCCCAAGCACGGGAAGAAGCCACGACTGGTGAATCGACCGAGGTTTTCCAAGAATTTCTCGATGCTCTCCCCGAGGAATTACGTTTGGAAATTGCCCAGCAGGAACGTCAAGAGCAGCGCCGCCGGGCTCGCGAAGACCAAGGTCGCCAAGCGGCCCCTACAGGGGGCCAGAATCCAGTAGAACCAGACATGGATACGGCAAGTATTCTCCTGACCTTCCCTCCAGCACTTCGGGAACAAGTCCTCATGGATCAGGGCGAGGATATTATGGACCAGCTCCCACCCGAGATGGCAGCCCAGGCTCGAGCTCTAACGCAGCACAACCATTCTGTCATCACAGGACGAAGTCCGCCAGGTATTACCCGGGTGCCTCCACCTGGACCACCAGGCCAGGCAGCTGGGAACAAGGTCCAGCGTCGAACGGTTGTTCAGATGCTCGATAAGGCTGGTGTCGCTACGTTGTTGCGCTTGATGTTCATTGCCCAACAAGGATCCATCCGGAACTACTTGTTCAGTGTCTTTGCAGATGTTTGCGAGAACCGACAAAACCGCCTGGAGGTCATCAGTACGCTTCTGCAGATACTGCAAGATGGCAGTACGGACATGAGTGCTGTCGAGCGAAGCTTCGGCCAGCTCTCACTGAAGGCTAGGAGACCCAAAGACAAGGATCGGGAAGCAGATCAGAAAACCCCACAGACTATCAAGAGGAGCCTAACGACTTTGACGACCCCTGGCAACACACCGCAGACAAACTCGGAAACGTCGCCGCTCCTGATTGTACAGCAGTGCCTGGACCTTTTGGTGGATCTCAGCACGAAGAACCCGCACATTCCTTGGTTATTCTTGACTGAGCACGAGATCGTTGGCTCAACTCTTAAGCGTTCACTGGGTCGCAAAGGAAAGGGCAAGGACTCCAAGGCCCACAAGTATGCTATCAACTCACTGTTGTCTCTCCTTGACCGTGACTTGGTTATGGAGAGCTCAGTGGTCATGACTCATCTTGCGGACTTGTTGAACCGCGTTACACTTCCTCTTCAAAATCTCGAGCGACGCCGCAAGGAGACTGACGAAGAAGAGGAGACCAAGACAACAGAAGCACCCGCCTACCAACCCGCCGGCGCTCACTCCGCATTGGCTGTCAACATTGATGAATCGAACCCTGCTGAAGCCGAGCCATCAGAGACTGCGGGGGGTGACGAAAATGCTAAGGCGGAAGAGAAGAAGGATTCAGCACAGAAGAAGATACGTACACTACAGCCACCGGTTATACCTGCTCAGAATCTTACTCTGGCGGTGAGAATCTTCGTGGCTCGAGAATGCAGCTCCAAGACCTTCCAGAACACCATCTCCACGATAAAGAACCTCTCTGCTATTCCTGGAGCCAAAGCCATCTTCGGACAGGAGCTCGTTCATCAAGCACGCCTTCTGAGCGAAAACATCGTGTCTGACTTGGATGATCTCCTACCTCACATCGAAAAAGCATCATCGGGGACAGAGATTCAAGGCGTCGCCTTGGCAAAGTTCTCCCCTGGAGCATCTGAGCAGAACAAACTCCTCCGTGTTCTGACAGCCCTTGACCATCTCTTTGACAACAAGAAGAAGACAGAGGAGTCAGAGTCAGAGAAGAACAAGGATGAGAGAGCAGATTTGGTTACCTCGCTGTATCACAACTCGACCTTCTCGGCTATGTGGGAAAAGTTGAGTGCCTGTCTGAGCGCTATCCGAAAGCGAGAAAACATGCTCAATGTCGCAACCATCCTTCTTCCACTTATCGAGTCAATGATGGTGGTTTGCAAGAACACAACGACGGGCGATGATCCTACCCAGAGCAAGGAGCTGACCATTTCGAGCCCTGCTCCTGAATCGCGCACGGCAAGCCTCTTCTTCAATTTTACCGAGGAACATCGGCGCATCCTCAACGAGCTTGTGCGAAACAACCCCAAACTGATGTCAGGTACCTTTGCGTTGTTGGTTAAGAACCCCAAGGTCCTGGAGTTTGACAACAAGCGCAACTACTTCAACCGAAGCGTCCACTCACGGTCAGGTAACAGCCAAAGCCGTCCGTCGTACGCGCCACTTCAACTCTCCGTGCGCCGTGAGCACGTTTTCCACGACTCCTTCAAGTCGCTGTACTTCAAGTCGGGAGATGAGATGAAATTCGGGAAGCTCAACATTCGATTCCATGGGGAGGAAGGTGTTGATGCCGGTGGTGTTACCCGCGAGTGGTTCCAGGTCCTCTCTCGACAGATGTTTGACGCCAACTACGTCCTATTCACACCAGTTTCTTCGGATCGTACTACTTTCCATCCAAATAAGCTCAGCGGTATCAACGACGAGCATTTGATGTTCTTCAAGTTTATTGGGCGCATCATTGGCAAGGCCCTGTACGAGGGCCGACTCCTCGATTGCTACTTTAGCCGGGCTGTCTACAAGCGCATCCTTGGAAAGTCAGTCTCCGTCAAGGACATGGAATCGTTTGATCCCGACTATTACAAGTCCCTCTGCTGGATGCTGGATAACGACATTACGGACATTATCACCGAAACCTTCTCTGTCGAGGATGACGAGTTTGGCGTGACCAACGTGGTCGACTTAATTGAAAATGGACGAGAGATTGCGGTGACTGAAGAGAACAAGCACGATTATGTCCGCCTTGTAGTAGAGCACAAGCTACTGTCTTCTGTTAAGGAGCAGATGGAGAGCTTCCTCCGAGGCTTCCACGAGATAATTCCGTCAGAGTTGATTGCCATCTTCAATGAGCAGGAACTTGAGTTGCTCATATCGGGTCTTCCTGATATTGACGTTGACGATTGGAAGAGCAACACGGAATATCACAACTACAACCCGTCGTCGCAGCAGATCCAATGGTTCTGGCGGGCACTCCGATCATTTGACAAGGAGGAACGTGCCAAGCTGCTGCAGTTCGTCACCGGGACAAGCAAGGTTCCCCTCAACGGTTTCAAGGAACTGGAGGGTATGAACGGAGTCAATCGCTTCAACATCCATCGCGACTATGGTAACAAGGATCGACTACCCTCTTCGCACACCTGCTTTAACCGTAAGTTTCCCCCGCTACTTGACCGTCTTGCAGTGAACTGATAGAACTGTAGAACTTGACCTCCCTGAGTATGAAAGCTACGACGCTCTTCGCTCTCAAATAATGAAGGCCATCACGGCAGGAAGCGAGTATTTTGGCTTCGCTTAACTTCGAGGACCATTGCCTGGCTGGCACGGACTGGGGGCGGGTTTAGATGGGACGGTTGGGGGGAAAGATGGCCATGGATGAGTTGCGGGATGCAAGACCTTACAGCCTTTGGTTCCTGTTGCATGGATGGTACTGGTAGGGCCGCATTTTTCGGGTTGCTTTTGGACGCGTTCCTCGCGGCACTCTTTTCTTTCTTCTTAGACTACGTTCGGGGGGAAGTGCAGGTCTCCCTTGTTAATGGGTCTGGAAGATAGGAGGGTCCGGAGGGGGTGAAGGATATTCGGCATCATGTGTTATCACAGTTTGCTGTGCTTGTTAGACAGGAAATAAAGGAGGGATACATATGAATAAGCTCTCGTGAAGTGAGACACAAGTGACGAGGCACCGGCGGCAGAAACTGGGCCAGCATAAGCAGCTCAGTGCACGTAGCGTTGGAGGTTATTGATCTTGGAGGCATGTCAAGGTCTATTCACAGCTGAAGCAGATAGATATATAGATGAAAGCTCAGACGAATTTGCCTGGCGTATGGCGCGAGTGCATCAATGCATTTTCATTTTCCGAAATGCCTCTAATACATTCGTGTTGGACTTAAAACCAAGCCCGAGAATCCCCACTCCCAATGCATGCAAACCACAAGACCAAGGTATGATTCCCCTTTTTTCATTAAACGCCAGAACCCTACTTGCGCATGGAGCTTGCTCGTCGCTTGCGGGCATCGGCCTTCTGGGTCTTGGCCTCAGCGACGCGCTTGGCGAGGACCTGGGCGTACTCATTCTATAAAGCAGCATTGTTAGAACCTTGCGTTCATGGGGATGTGACGGCGGTGTTAACTTACGGCCTCGTCCTTGACCTTCTCGGCCTGGCGACGCTTGAGGGCAGCACGGTGGCGCTTGTGCTGGAGGCGCTGAGGAGTGACCAGGCGCTGGATCTTGGGAGCCTTGGTGTAAGGAGACTTGCCCTCGCCCTTGGGCTGGACCTCTCGTCGAATGACGTACTTGCGGACCTAGGTTTCCCAGGAGGATTAGTATTTAAATTACGTGTTTGTAGTACTCATACCACTATCCCGAAAGATAGGGTCATCTCACACTCTACCCAGACCGACAGTGTTTCCACTGCAGTTCTGGGTAGGCGATGATCGAGTATGGGCGCAGGAAGAAACATACATCGTCATCCTTGGTGAGGCCGAAGAACTTGCGGATCTTGGTGGCGCGCTTGGGACCGAGGCGCTTGGGGTGGACGACATCGGTGAGACCGGGGATGTCGGCCTCGCCCTGCTTGACAACGCTGAGGGCAAGGACAGACAGATCCATGCCGACGATGCAGCCACGGACCGACTTGCGCTTGCGCTCACCGCTGCGGCGGGGGCGGTAGCAGGAGTGGCCATCGGCGAGGAGGAGACGGACACGGGTAGGGTGCATAACACCCTGCTTCATGGGGAAACCCTGCTTGTCGTTGCCGCCAGTGATGCGGAAGACGTAGCCCTTGAACTCATCGCCGATGGAGTCACCAGCGACCTCAGCACCCATCTGTAGAAAACACGTATGTTAGCTCGTTCGAACGATTCGGATTTCGGTAGCGGGAGGTAGTTCGGGGTCGACGTACGCGCTTCTCCATGAAGACACGGAGCTTGCGCTCATCCTCAATGTCGATGAGCTTTTGGCTGCCATTGGCAGGGTAGGAAATGTTCAACTGTTTGCAGACGAATCAGCGAAAGTTCACGCGAATTGAGCACCGCGAAAAGCAGCATGCAACACCGCGCAGGAGGACGATTTGAATGCTTGCTGCACGCTCTGTGCTATGAGAATCGATTGCGAGTGTTGACATACCTTCATCTTGCCAGTTGTGGTGGTGCAACTTTACTTGACCTGGCCTGCTTGAAGTTAGTGATGGTGGATGGAGGTTGCAAAATTTGGGCGAAATGGAGAAAGTGTGTGTCGCTAGGGCTGCTCCACGAGGTGAAATTGCACTAGCCAATCGTAGCGAAGGGGGTTCTTGAATTTTCGGTGAAAGTATTTCCCGCCTCAGACCGCGCTTTCCCCACACAGAAAAAGAAAAAAAGCGTCCAGGCCTTGTGTACAGTGCAGGTCGCGAAGATATTACACTCTTCGCACGGGGCTTTGGCCCGAAGTAAGTACGTACCGTGGCATCCTTGCTCACCCATGCTCCAACGACATCAAGAACACGAGCACAGCTTCCTTCGACGAAGCCAGTGGCAGACTTATAAGATTTTTTCAATTAATTCAGTCATAACTTGTTTAACTCTCAAAATGTCTACTGCTAAACTCTATCCTCCGGATAAGGGGGCTTCCTCGTCAGGAAACCCGCTTCCACAGCTTATCCAAACGCCCTCTGGCTTGGCTCTCGTGGAACTCCAAGGAACAATCAATCTTCCCCAGGGCGCGGATGGCGAAGAGCTGAAAAACGTCGAAATTGGCAGGATCGACTTCCCGGATTATGTCCCGGAGGCTATGGGCTCCGCGTGGATGAGCCGAGTCCACCTCTACATCGGACAACACCAGCGCTTGAACGGCGAGGTCAAGAAGCTGCCCAAGGCCATGGCCGTGGTGCAGCGTAGAGAGAACCGGGTAACGACAGGATCTGGCGGCGAAGTGACAGAGCAAGGCGAAAATCTCGAAGTGGTTGAGATCGTCAAGTACAAGTTGATCTTCTCCAACCGGCCAGAGCCCGTGAATACTGTCGCCGCATCTTGAGCATATATCAGCCAAACTTTACAAGACACCCGAACCATCGAGCTTGCCGCCAACTGTTCAACACATTCTACTGCCGTGTTTCTATGCCTAACATGGAGCGTTCTGAACTCATCAAAGTGGCGACTGGCTCTGGCTTTCTTCTTGGAGACAACACTGGAAGAATTGGCGTGGATGTGTGCGGGTTGCCAAATCAGCACCTGCTCTTCAGCTCCAGCATGCAAAGTCGTCTACTCTTCTCGTTGGAAGGCGGTATTTGAACTCTTACATCACCGTAGCTACGTGCTTCTAGCATGTTGGAAGTCTGTCTCGCTGGGAGAGTATTGTGGAGTCTGCAACTGGTTCACCATTGATGAGACTTTTGATGTCTCGGATTCTTGTTGCATGGTAACATAGTCCTAGCTTTACCCGAGGCGCTCTTTTTGCTCTGCTTTTGTGGCCTCGAGTCGAGTGTGATATAATGGTGGAAGAGGCTGCTGCTTAACATCTGCTGGGACGCCGGCAGACCACCGCCCCTCATATCAAGCACCTTTGTTGGCTCAATGCGAAAGTGTCTACTCAAGTTTAAGCCCTACCGTGTGACGATAAGATTGGTCTCATTGTTGTACTCATCGTGAGAATCATTTCTTTGTTCCATTTTACTCCATGCTTTCCAACATGGACATACGGTCTCATCCCGACACCCCGACATCAACGGGCTTTGTCCTCCCCAGCCCGTCCTTTCCGTAGTAGTCCATCGGATACACACCCTTGCCCCAATCCTCCTTGACCTCCAGGGCGACCAGCGCCTCGTACGGCGTCAAGAGCGGTCGCGAGAAGGCATAACCCCAGTCGATGCTCAACCGCGGGCACGCCACCTGCACCCAGCACTCGACGTCGGCCATCAGCGCCAGCTTGCCTGGAAAGATCTCGCTCAGCAGCAGGTTGACGAACGGGATGCCGCGCTCCCGCAGCCGCTGCTCGATGAGCCCCATCGTGTGCGGGTTGCCCTGCCGGCCCAGCGCGCCCAGGATCAACCCCCACTTGCCCGCCGTCTTGGCCGTGCGGATGGCCGAGCGCCGGATCGACTGCATCTCGTCGTGGCCGTACGTCTCGCGCGTGAGCTTCCGCGAGTACGGATCGTAGCGGTAGGCCGGGATGGACGGGTTGTGAATCATGATGCTCTCGAGGTGGAAGCGCCCGTCGCCTAGGTACAGGATCAGGTCGACCTGGTCGTCGTCCTTGAGACGCGGTGACGTGCAGCCCAGAATCTCGCCTTTGCTGAGGGGCGCGATCTGTGGGGAGAGAACCCGGAAACCGGCGCGCTCGAGGCTGCTCCGGACGCCGTGGATGGTGGCGTTGAACTGGATGGTGCCCACGACGGCGATGGTCTTGCCGCTGGCAAAGTTGCGCTCCAGCGAGGCGAGGAGATGCGAAGCGTCGATACTGATGTCGACGAAGACGTAAAGCGTCTTTATCTTAGTCACGTCGACGGGAATCAGGCAGCTATGGGCGTAGTGCACAAGCAGGTCGCAGCCGAGAGCCCGCGCCGTGTAGTCGTCGATGCAACAAGCGCCGTATGTGACGTCGCCCATGATGAGCGTCTCGATGCCGGGACAGAACTGAGTAAGAATATCAGAGACGGTGGTAGCGAAAAGGAGCAAGCCCTCGGGCATCTGAAGGGCAACCCTCTTGGCCCCTGAGGTGCGAATGCGGTGGATCGTCTTGGGGATCTCGAAGCTGTAGTTGGCGGGCAGCAACGCAATAGCAGCTTTGAGGTTAGGATCTTCGAGAATATCCTTCGGTACCTGGTTCAATAATCGAGGCGCTCGTCGTGGCTTGGCCGCTGGGATATATGTGAGCTTGCACGTCCTTCACTTTCATTCACTCACAACTGCCACTCTCACGAGATATGAGGAGGACGTACTCTGAACCGCACCGCTCTCTCCTGTACCTGCCGCGTCCCCATTCTTGGCCGCAGCCTCTGTAGCCGCTCTTCTTCCCACAAATCGCTTCTTAGGCTGTTTCACTGGCGTCTCTCCGTTCTGCGTCGTCGCCTGAGTCTCAGTGGCCGCGGGGGGACTCGCCTGAGCCATCAACTGCGCTTCCTCGATATCGGCAGCGATGCCTATATCGGTCTGAAGCCTATCCTCCTCCATGATCCAGTTCAACCACTTTATTTGTTACAAGTTAGGGGGTCGTAGCTGAATGTGTTGTAAAAGTATTCATGGGCTTTTTTTCCTCTTCCCCTCTAAGCCGGCGTTTCTTCTGGACATCAAAAAGTTTACGGCGGCAAGATATATCGAGTGATTCGCACTGTGAGCCCCGCTTTCCACAACACCACCGTCATCATTGGCCGGTTACAAGCTGTTTCTATTTCCAAAGACCGCCCGAGGAGCTTACAGAGTAGCTGGAGAAGCTATCGAATGTCCGCACATCTATCAACACGTCCAAATCAGGATTGGCAGTCATTCTCGACGGGAATTCAATGGCATTAACTTGGCCTCCTATGTGCACACCAAGGTTTCGCTCTTGTGCTGCAGCTGATCCCTAACCCAATCCTCCCCATCACCAACGAGTCCTCCAACATGTAAGCAATTCGTGCAAGCAGTGCATCCTCGACAAGCTCTTCCTTCGGTGCGCGCTCAAATTATACTGTCTCTATCGCAACGCCGACGACCTGTCCGTTTATGCGTCAATCAGGTTCTCCTCCTGTTGCTGCTGATCCCGGGCCTCGGTGTCCGCTCGTGCTTTGCCCTTGGCCTTGGCCTCCTTGGCAGCACGCTGGTAGAACTCGTTGAGCACCTTGGCGGGAATACGGTTGAGAAGCTCCTTGGGGTAGATTCGGAGCAGGCTCCATGCGAGATCCAGCGACTCATAAATGGTTCGCGACTCGTAGGCACCCTGGCTGATGAACTGGCGCTCAAACTTCTCCAGGAATTCAAGCGACAGCTTGTCCTCGCCCGACAAGGCCTCCTCACCCACGACAGCCTTCATCGCAGCGGCATCACGACCAATGGCATACTTGGCATAAAGCTGGTTGGACACATCACCGTGGTCCTTGCGGGTCATGCCCTCACCAATGGCAGACTTCATGAGACGGGACAGCGACGGCAAGACGTTGATGGGGGGGTAGATACCACGGTTGTACAGCGCACGATCGATGAAGATTTGACCTTCGGTGATGTAACCAGTCAAATCGGGAATCGGGTGAGTGATGTCATCGTTGGGCATGGTCAGAATGGGGATCTGAGTGATGGATCCGTTGCGACCCGCGACCCGACCTGCTCGTTCGTAGATGGTGGACAAATCCGTGTACATGTAACCGGGGAAACCACGTCGACCGGGGACTTCCTCTCGGGCAGCGGAAACCTCTCGAAGGGCATCGCAGTAGGCTGAGAGATCAGTAAGAATAACCAAGACGTGCTTCTCGAGCTGGTAGGCATAGTATTCTGCAGTGGTGAGGGCGAGACGAGGAGTAATGATACGCTCGATGCTAGGTGATTGTCAGTCGTGCGAAAGAACGGGATCGAACTGGATGCACCCACGTAGGATCGTTGGCAAGGTTGAGGAAGAGGGTGACACGCTCCAAGCTGCCGTTCTCCTCGAAATCGCGAGTGAAGAAGCGGGCAGTCTCCAAGTTGACACCCATGGCACCGAAGACGATGGAGAAGTTCTCCTCGTGGCCATCATGGACACCCTTGTTGGTGATGCCCTGCTTCTGGACCAAACCAGCCTGTCGACAGATCTGGGCGGCGATTTCGTTGTGGGGTAGACCGGCGGCGGAGAAGATGGGGATCTTCTGTCCTCGGGCAATCGAGTTCATCGTGTCGATAGCGGAGATTCCGGTTGAGATCATCTCCTCGGGGTATTCCTGTAATCGTCAGAGGGAATTGACAACTCAGGCACTGTAGCAGGGAAGCTTACACGAGAGTAAGGGTTGATAGGGCTACCGTTGATGTCGAGGTAGTCTTCCGCAAGGACCTTAGGGCCCTTGTCGATAGCTCGTCCGGAACCATCGAAGATACGGCCGAGCATGTCCTCGGACACACCGAGCTTCAAGCTCTGGCCGGTGAACTCGACTCGGGTCTATCGCTGTCTCAGTTGGGTTGGTCTCCCTCAAGTGCGCCGCATTGTCTGCCTACCTTCTTGACATCGATACCGGTGGTGCCTTCAAAGACCTATTGGACTCGTCAATCGCCGTCGACGACGTGATGCCTCGTGGAGTAGTACCTGGACGACCGCGCGATCACCTATGTTCTGCGGTCAGTATGCCTCAAGTCATCCAAGCAACGGGGGACTCCGGGAACGGCGCTAACCTCGAGCTTCGAGGACCTGACCGGATCGTTGCTCGCCATCAGGAAGAGTGAGCGTGACGATCTCGTTGAACCGGGGGTTTTTGACCTGAGATTGTTAGACTGCTGATGACACGGCGGCAGCTGGATTGGCGGCAGGGACGGCCTCACATTCTCCAGGATAACGAGCGGGCCATTGACGCCGCCGACGGTGTTGTACCGGATCCTGGGGATGACGGAGTACGACGACGACTCGCGCGGGTCTGCCATGGTGGCCATAGAGAAGCAGACGGGGAGGGAGAGGCGGGTGACAGGCGAGATGTGGAGGCAGCGAGGAGGGCGGGTTGAAGGACGGGAGTTGGAGGAGGGAGCTGGCGGTGATGGGGAAACGGGAGGGCGCCTCAAGCTGGGATGAGGTTGGAGGAGGTTGAGCTTGCCTCACCAAGGTGGAGCCCTGCGCCGACCCAAGGACGCACGGCCGATAAACCTGCGGTGCGGAATACGTTGCCTCCGTATACAGTGACATCACATGACTAATAAACCTACCCCTCTATCCGTCTACCTATCACTGGGCACCTGGTTCACTTGGAAGTCAACTACTCGTCTTCAACTACTCGAGTTATCATTTGGGGTTTTTTTTTAAAAAATGGTTTTACACTAGTTGTGACAGTCATTTCCCCAAGCCTCAATCCTGAATGTGAGGAGCATCGCCCGGACACCCTCATAGCTCTCAAGCTGCCTCGGCAGTAGTTCGAGCTCGAGCTCCCAGCACAGCTTTGCCCACAGAGCTATCGTTGCTCTTGCCCAGCTCCTGCGTGATCCACGCTCCAATATCCGAAATGGCATCCAGGTTGACGCCCGTGTCCATTCCCAATGTCTCCATAAAGTACACCATGTTCTCCGTTGCCACGTTGCCCGTCGCTCCGGGGCTGTAGGGACACCCTCCCAGCCCGCCCACGCTGCTGTCAAATGTCCGGATCCCGTGCTCCAGCGACACCGCCGTGTTGACCAGTGCTTGTCCGTACGTGTCGTGGAAGTGCATAGCGATGTCCTCAGTTCTGATGCCCGCCGAGACCATGCATTTGAGTAGAGCACTGGTCCGCGGCGCCGTTCCCATGCCTGTCGTGTCACCCAGCGAGATCTCATCCGCGCCAGACTCCAACAAGTCCGTCGCAATCTCGGCTACCTTGTGTGGGTCAACGTCGAATCCCTCAAAGGGACAGCCGAGAACAACAGAGATGTACGCGCGAACCCGGAGGCCCAGCGCCTTGGACTCTCGAATCACCTCTTTGAAGCGTTCTAGTGATGTCTGGATATCGCAGTTGAGGTTCTTCTGCGAGAAGCTCTCGGTGGCGGCTGCAAATACGGCTACCTCGACGGCCGGCTTGGATACTGCCTCGGCCTCGTTCGCGGGATCCATCTGGGTTGCAAAGGCGCTGGGGTTCTGGGCCAAGAGCTTCGCGGCGTTATGTAGACCCTTGATGTTGGGGGCCAGAAAAGAATACGATATCGGAACCTGTGTCGAAATCTTCTGCTGAAGGATGTGCTTGAGAATATCGCTGGAGTTGGCCATCTGGTCGAGAACCCGTTAGACAGGCAGACGGGCAATGAGAAGGGCACCATCGTGTAAACGTACCTGAGGAACCCATTTTGGAGACACAAAAGATCCAGCCTCAATCGTTGAAATCCCTGTTCGAGCCAACCGCTCAATCAACTCAATCTTGGTCGCGAGGGGGATCGTCTTCTTCTCGTTCTGGAGGCCATCTCGGGGTCCGACCTCGACCAGCTTCACGCGGTTGTCATACGATGGAGCACTAGCGGTCGCAAAGCCTCTGTGCCAGCGGAGCTGCGAGCGCCGACAAGCTCTGCAAATGCCCGATCGAATGAGGCTCATGTTGGAGTTCGTCGTTTTGGTATCCCTGCATCTGATTTTGCCAGTGGGAAGAGAGTGCGAGGGGAACGGGAATTGGAGTGGCTCGGTCGACGCCGACGTCACCCGCGTACTATCGGCTCCAGCAATTGGGCCGAGCTCACATCCGTCGGTACCAGCTGCCGGCCAATGTTTACCCCAGCCTCCGTCTCCCCGCAACTACCTGACATTCTCTACTTGAATGGGTGAGTGACTGTTGGAGGCATTCATAGCTTTTGCAAATGACAGACTGCGTAACTTCGAAAAGCCAAGCACCATCTTTCCTGAAACTGAAGCTTCTGGCAATTCTTCTTCATACAGCAGGGCGTCTGGTTTTCCGCGCGTAGCAATGTTCAAATGGGCCAAGGAATAATAAAGGTAGAGCCTGTTACGGCTTGAGAATATTACAGACCTCACTGCTAACCGTGTAGACAGAAACAGTGTTTGCCATCTACAGATTGGGTCTTTTGACATTAAAAACTCGTTTGGCTTTTGACCTTTAAAAAAAATACACCTTCTCTACGGATGAGAGGGGCTAACCGGTAACAGAACGGTAATCCAGTGTTTCCATACGCAAACCGTCTAGTACTCAGCCTCAAGCTCCTCGTCGCCCAGGGAGTCAGTAGCAACCTCTTCGTAATCGCGCTCCAGAGCAGCCAGATCCTCACGGGCCTCGGAGAATTCACCCTCCTCCATACCCTCGCCAACGTACCAGTGAACGAAGGCACGCTTCGAGTGCATGAGATCGAACTTCACAGACAGGGAAGACCAGGCCTCAGCAATGGCAGTGGTGTTGGAAAGCATGCAGCTAGTGGCTTATTAGACATGTCGTCAGGTTCGCAAAGGGGGATGTTAGACTTACACAGCGCGGCTGACCTTGGCCAGATCACCGTTGGGAACGTTCTCAGGAGCCTGGTAGCAAATACCGAGCTTGAAGCCAGTGGGGCACCAGTCGACGAACTGGATGGTGCGCTTGGTCTTGAGAGTTCCGACAGCGGCGTGGGCATCGTTGGGGACGACATCACCACGGTACAGAAGGCAGGTGGCCATGTACTTTCCGTTGCGGGGGTCACACTTGACCATCTGGTTGTTGGGCTCGAAGCAGGACATGGTCATCTCCTGGACGGAGTTGGCCTCGTGAGCAGCCTTGGCAGCCGAGATGACAGGAGAGTAGGCGACCAGAGGGAAGTGGATTCGGGGATAGGGGACGAGGTTGGTCTGGAACTCGTTCAAGTCAACGTTGAGGGAGCCGTCGAAGCGCAGCGAAGCGGTGATGGAAGAAACGACTATTGACAAATGTTAGCTTGTTGTCCTTGTTTTACTTCAGGTATATATATAATCCTACCCTGGGCAATCAGGCGGTTCAGGTTCTCGTAGTTGGGACGCTCAAGGCCGAGGTTGCGACGGCAGATGTCGTAGATGGCCTCGTTGTCGACCATGAAGGAACAGTCGGAGTGCTCGAGGGTGGTGTGGGTGGTGAGGATGGAGTTGTAGGGCTCGACAACCGAGGTAGCAGTCTGGGGAGCGGGATAGACACAGAACTCCAGCTTGCTCTTCTTGCCGTAGTCGACGGAGAGGCGCTCCATGAGGAGAGCACCGAAACCGGAACCGGTACCACCACCGAAAGAGTGAAAGACGAGGAAACCCTGGAGACCAACACAGTTGTCGGCAACGCGGCGGATCTTATCGAGGACACCATCAATGAGCTCCTTGCCGACGGTGTAGTGGCCACGAGCGTAGTTGTTGGAAGCATCCTCCTTGCCGGAGATCATCATCTCGGGGTGGAAGAGGTTTCGGTAGGGACCAGTTCGGACCTCATCGATGACATTGGGCTCGAGATCGCAGTAGATGGTACGGGGGACATATTTGCCCTGACCTAGTAACAGGGGCGGTCAGATGGGGATTCCATAGGCGTCGGGGACGAGATTGAATCCATACCAGTCTCGGAGAAGAAAGTGCTGAAGCCCTGATCGGGATCCTGAGCCTTGCGCTCCTCGGTGAGGTAACCATCGGGCTGGAGGGCGGGAGCCGTCAGTCAGTATTGGGCGAAATGGTGTTGTCAACAAAGGGGGAGTGCTTGTGTACCTGGATACCGTGCTCGAGGCAGTAAAGCTGTAGTAGAGACGTTAGCGACGTTGACTCGCGAAGAAATCCGAGCAAGGTGAATATTGCTTACCTCCCAGCAGGAGTTGGCGATCTGGCAACCGGCCTGGCCGACTGTAGTTGACGAGTTAGCATGCCACGAGGATTCCGAGCAGGATGCGGTGAAGACGCGTATCGGTGTCGATATCGGGGGAGCTAACCGTTGATGCTAATAACCTCACGCATGGTTGCGGATAGGTAGATGCGATGAGGATTAAGTGAAGGGAGGATAGAGAGGAAGGGAGGTTCAAGATGAACACCAAGGACGCAGGCGGCAAGACAGGCCAGACAAGGCTTTTACGAACGGAGACTCGGGAGCGGGAGGATGTGAGCGAAGACGAGGACGTGCAGTTTGCTTTGGCGATGGGGGGGAAAGAAAATAGGTGGGGGAAATTTGGCAGACAGGGGAGGCTTGCCCGTCCTGGGATTTGTTGATTTGCGGCGTGTCCTGGCTGGGTGACTGGAAGGGGGCAAGCGCGTTCGGCCTGGTCACTGGTGCGCTGCTGGGCTTTGCGGGCCACGGCGCTGCGGACCACCCGACAGGTGCAGCGCAGGCGGTGCTCTGCTGGCCACTGCTGGCCTGTGCTGGCCTGTGCTGGCCTGTGCTGGCCGCTGCTCCAGCGCTGGCTCCCGGTGGGCTCTAGCGGGCTTCCCACTGGCTCCCACGGGCTCTCAGTGGCCCTCCCCCCGCTGGTCGCCCCCCGAAGCCAAAGTGACTCCTGCCCGCTTCACCGCTCCAGCCAACAAGCGGCAGCCTGTCCGCAAATTATGGCCGGGTCCACCCCTTGCTGGCCCTTGTTGGCCACGGCACAGGCTCCATCCCTTTTGGTGACGATCCATGGAACCATGTTTATCAGACGACTCTCGGGCTTCTGTCGTGCCTGGTGCTGGGCGCAGGTAGATGAGAGATGATAGACACGGTAATTTCAACATGCAAGACTTAGTACAGCTGGAACATCATTGAAAAACTAGCAGTACTAATAGAGGCATGAAGTGGTGGATGATAGCGTGCGTGCTGCTTTGTCCATAGCCGAGATCATTTCTGGTGCCCGAGCCCCAGCCAGCACTTTTCGTCTTTAAACGAGTCCCCCACTACTAACGAGATTGTAATGCCGCATGTTGATGCTCATATCAATTAGAAGCGCAGAAGAAAAGCCAGTACATACCTACGCAGGTCTAGCCCTAGCAATAACTGCGAGGACAGCTTCCCAGCCGGCATGAAGATTATCAAAATCAAGCCATGGCTTCTCCCGCCCGCTCCCCAAGACCCTTTTTCCCTGAATCCTACCCACATAGCAGCAGATAGGCCATTACTAAACCTCACCCTTGCTCACGAAGCTGTTTCTCACAACCACTCATCGTCCAGCCCATGCCCACATTTCCAACCCTCCGCCGCCGCCCCCTTGTTGCTGCAATGTACTTACCCGTACCCGTCGTTCTCCTTCGCCTCCCCGAACGAATGCCGCTTCTCGCGTTCGTGTTAAGATGGAGCTGTCCGGGTTCTTTGGCCAAGCTCATGCCTAAGGCAAACTCACTGTCCACCCGCCCGTCCTCCCGGGCCGCCGTCGTTGTTGTGGCTTTTGGCTGGCTTTGCCTGGTGGTCTGTGGGTGTCAGATGTTTGATTCGTACAGTGCGCAGGCGCATTTCGCTGTTACATGCGCCCAATGATGCAGGTACGTGCTCCGTACGCAGCACAGTATTCGTACCTAACGCCGATCCTAACACCTCCCTCCCATCAACGTCGCATGTCAAGTTGTCCCAAGCTCTTCCAGGACACTTCTGACAGCTGGCTCCCCTGACATACTAGTAAAGCCGGCGGGCATGAGCCTCATCCCGAGCCCGAAAATCTGCCGCCACAGCCCTACACCAGCCACACCTCACCTCAACTTGCACGGATGTACCGAAGTACCTCCTCAAGACACGAACTTCAGCATCATCGTTGCATTCACACACAGGCAGCAGGCAACTAAATTGATGCCTCCATCACCCCATCAACCATGATTCAACCCACTTCATTGTTGCTGCCTATTCTGGCTCTTCTCTTCGCTACGATCCTACCCGTGGCTGCAAACACGGAAAAGGCCGTCTTCACAGCCCCGGACACTGTGAACATCCCGCTGATGAAGCCTTCCCTTGATGATCTCAACCTCCATACTCTCACTCCAGACACTTGGTCTATCAGGGCCAACCTGACCCGCATCTTCCCTGTAGAGCCCGGGAACGCTGCTACAGGGGCGGCCACTTGGTTGTTGCTGGATCGTCTCGTACCCGGCCAACGGTATGAGTTCCGTGTTTGCTGGGCTGCCATTGTACGTATACTGGTGTCTATCCCCAATGCTTCTACCTGTTAGTTTCCCAGCCTGAAACTAATTCCACCCGGTTCTGAAGCAACCTACGAGCTTCTCACTCTCCGTCCACGAGCTGGCGGCCGTTTGGGATACTCCGGAGCTCATCCAATCACTCGCAGAATACTCCAGCGCACGCCAACGTAGCTCCGAAGGTGGTGAAGAGCAGCAGCTACATGATCATCAATCCGACCAAGGAGAGCGTCAATCCTCTGTTCTACTTCTCCAAATACGGGCGTCTGCCGATTACTTCACTGACGATGTAGCGCTCATGAAGAATCCCCCTCCTGTCCTAGCCGATCTGATCTTGGACCCATACTTGTACAATGTTGTTCCCCGTTCTCTTGTCCCAACGGTTGCATACCTCACGATCGTGGGGTTCATCGCCTGGTTAGTGGCTCGGCCTATCGCCTCCAAGCTTCAGTCCATTGCTATCACCACCGAGACTGCAACAAAGAAGCAAAACTAGAGACAAGACTTCTTCGTGTACTCAAGCCGCTATGGCAGGATTCCCAAATACAAGCGGGTTCGGTAGATGCATTCTACTATCTATGTCCATCATCACCATCATCATCGTCATTGTCATCTTTATCTTCTTCTGTTTCTTGGCAACTTGGGTTGTCGTCACTCTCATCCTTGATAACGCTCGGGTCCTCACATGTCTAAACCCTCGGCTAGGTTCCGGTAGCCCAACTCTTCCTCACTGTGCTCTCCCTGCCCATTGGTTACCTTGCGATCTAGGCGGCTTCGAGGGACTCGGCTGAACATGTCTCGCCAGCCGGACACCAGCTGGTGGATTTGGAGGGTCGCAAACAGACAAAAATCCATCAGTATTGCAATTTGTTGCTGAATCTCGTTCACACAAATAGCTCAGTAAGGGGCTCCATATTGCTGGCTGTGTTGAGGATAGCTTCCGTGTGGAATCTGGGGGGCTCCCTCGTGGTGCAGCTGGCTACCATACTGGGGCTGGCCACTGGGAGTTCCATTGTACGAGGAATTATACCCACCACTGGTTGGAGGAGGGGAGAAGTGCTGGTTGCCGCCGGTGGGAGGTGCGGCAAAGGACGGTTGGTGTTGTCCGTACTGGCCTCCTTGAACACCGGCAGGGGGCGAACTATGGGGGTAGGACTGGCCGTATGATTGATGCTGAGGCGGCTGACCTGCGGGAGGGGGCGGATACTGGCCATGCTGGATTTGGCCGTGCTGAGGCTGACCGTGCTGAGGCTGACCGTGTTGAGGTTGACCGTGTTGAGGCTGACCATGTTGAGGTTGGGCATGCTGGGGCGGACCTCCAGTTGGAGGAGGGGGAAACGAGTGGTTTTGCGATCCGTACTGCTGGTTGGAACCATACGGAGATGTCGAGCTGTATGATTGGTTGGAGCCATGAGACTGGTGCGAGATGGGTTGCTGCGGATGAGAGCTCTGCTGCTGATGGGAGACTTGTTGCTGGTGCTGTTGGCCATGTCCCTGCTGGCCATGTACCTGTTGCTGGCCATGTACCTGTTGACCTTGCTGGTGGTGCTTGTTCGGAGATGGCGAGCCGTATGACTGCGATCCGCTCGCGGGAGTCGACGTGGGCTTCCCAGTCGAGCCTGGAGGGTGATATGTGGGAGCCTCGCCAGAGTAGCTTGCGCCTTGGCCTTGGCCCTGACCCGCGTGGGAGTAGCCAAAGTTCTGGTTCTGAATTGGAGCAATTTGTCAGTCCGGTTCCATCTTCAGGGACTTTCTCATTGGACGCAAATTATACGTACGCCGCTGCTAGGCCTCCCGCCAAACATGTGGGCAACGCCGCCCATGACGGAGCCGGCCAGCCCTCCCTGCTGCTGGTGCGATCCGCTGGAGGACTGGCCGCCATGGTAGTTCTGCGGGGGCGGGGGCTTCTCCGAGGTCGAGGTCGCCGACGACATAAAGCTGGATGCCAACTGTCCCACGAGCCCGCCGGTCGAGCTCTTGCCACCTCCGCTACCACCACCGCCGTGGCCTCCGCCGCCGAGGAATTGGCTCGCCAGGCCGCCGAGGTTGCCCAGCGGGTTGGAGTTGCTGCTGCTGCCGTGGCTCGAGCTCTTGCCGCCACCGAGAAGTGCGTTCATGGCCATAGTCTAGAGGTCGGCATCCGTAACCGCATTGGTCAGCCACAAAAATAATGTCAAAAGCATTGACGGTCTTCCAATCAAGACGAAGCATAACTTACACCAAGGCCGCGATCCCCGGTGGGACCGTCCGCGCCCCGAGTCCCCTCGGGCAAGATGGGCTCCATGGTGCCGTCGGCGTGGCGAACCGTCTGAGAGCCGTCCGGGTGGGTGATAATCTCGGGCTGGGGCGGGGTGCCATAGGGATGCTCGACGGCCTGGGCCGGAGTGTTGCCCGTCTGGGCGGGCTCGGTGGGCGTATCCCACTGGGAGACGCCGGTGGACAACTGCACGAAGTAGTACTTCTTGCTGGAGCCGTCCCACTGCGCAATCCAGCCGGCGGGCAGCGGAGGCGGGGCGAAGGTAGGACCGTCGGCCGCGGGGGACGTAGGTCCTGCCATGGCGATTCGGAGGGATCGACGATTCGATCAAGGACCGAGCGTGAGGAGAGCGAGGAGAGACGAGGGCGAAGTGAGGTTTGCTTGTCGGGGAGAAGAGGCGGGGCGCGATGCGATGCGATGCGATACGATACAGACGGGGTCGTCGCAGGAGGCAAGAGGCAGAACACGAGAGGGCAGGTGTTTCAGTGGAGGAAGAAGGATAGACCAAAGGAGGATGGGGTCGACGGGGGACGGTCCGTCAGAGAGCGAGAATCGCTGCGGTCATGAGGTGAGGTGGTTCGCGCTGCTGGGCTGGTGGAGGTTATCCCTTTGACTGTCGTAAGACGACACCTGCGTACCGTGCCCCACATAGCCCCCGCTAAGGCTGAGGTACATAGAGTGACTCTGAGCACCGGCGAAATCAACCCCACCTAATTCATCATACAATTCATTCTGTGCACTCTCATGGATTCCCAACAGCCCTCCAGCCAAGCAGTCAATGCATATGATGACAATAGCTTCATTCGTATTGATGACAGCCGCCGCGAGCAGCCGGCTGATAACACCTGCCGGCCGATACATGATCCGGTCCGGGATCACGGTTACAACTTCGAGCCGATGGACCTTCCAAGCCGGGTCTTCGAGATAACAGCCCTGCCCCCAGAGCCGCTGTTGCTTTTCCAGCAATTCCTACCTATTTCCTTAGTGGAAAGCTGGGTCTGCTACACTAATAGCTGGGTTAGTCACCGGCTTGAGCAGTATGAAGCTGGCAGCTGTAGATTGAAGCCGTAGTCTCGGCTGTTGGCTTGGAAGCCGACCTCTGTTGCAGAAATCTACATATGGCTTGCGATCTTAATATATATGAGAATACATAGGGAGCCACAGATCGAGGATTATTGGAAGGTTTCTGGACCCAAGGACCAACGCCCTATTCATCCAGTAGTCAAATGGATGCCTTACAACCGCTTCCAGCTAATATCTCGGCATCTTCACATCTATGACTTTACAACTATTAATCAGGACCCTGATACAAGCTTCTATAGCCACACCTTTATCCGGGTTAAGGCATAGTCTGACCACATACAGCATACATCTACGGTTTTCTACATACCGGGCACATCTATCGCTGTAGATGAGTGTATGGTCCGCTTTCTCGGAAGGTCCCTAGAGACAACGACTATCCCTTCGAAGCCAATTCCCACAGGGTTCAAAGTCTGGGCTGTTGCCCAACGAGGCTATTTCCTGCGGTGGATTTGGCACCGGCCGGGCCGGAAGTTCGGGCCTGTAGGGGTCCGGCCGGCTCGACGGCTACGGCAAGGGACACAGCTACGGCAGAGCCGGCGGCGGATACGAGAGAGGATGATCCATCTGAACCCTACCCAAGCCGTGGTTGTTGCCCTAGTAAATCTGCTGCCGGATTCCACATATCACATCTTTCTCGATAACCTATTCTCTTCCTGTGACCTCTTTCGCCGGCTCCGGCAGTGTGGCCACGGAGCCACCGGCACAGCCCGCAGGAACTGTGGCATCTACAAGCCCCTTGTCAAGCTCAAAGCTACGGATAACACAGCTGCCGGTAGCCTCGAATTCAATGTCATCAGAGCTATCCCTACGGCTGATAATAAGGTCAACCAGGTAGCTTGGAAAGACAATGCCCTTGTGTTATTCCTGTTAACTGTGTTCAGGGGCGATGAAAGACTAGACTGCAAGAGGAAAAGACCGACAACAGACCAAATGTAAGCACAGCCAATACAGCGTTTTTTCGGTGATGAGCCTGTCAAGCTGATTTCGATCCCATCTATCGCTGCTATCTACAATGATAAGATGAACACTGTAGATCGCGGTGATCAGATGCGAGCGTATTGGGGCCTTGACCGCTATGTACGCAGGGGCGGCTAGAAGGCCCTAGCTTGGGACTTTCTGCTAGAAATAGCCCTCATCAACAGCTTCATCTTACAGCAAAGGGGGCAGCCGCAGTAGAAGCCAAAGGCATCACAAGGCAGTTGGCGGCAACGCCTTGTCAATGACCTCATTGCAACGTATGCAGCAGAAAGTCAGTCACATCAAAGGTTTCAGACTAGAGACGAATTTACGCCTATCTCACAGCACAATTGGGTCCGAAATAAGAATTGCTCAGCTTGTCAGGCTTGTAAAGGAATACAGCTTGGAGAGGGGCGGCGGCGGCAGCCCTTGCAAGCAGTCAGTAGCAACGGGGGCCGGAGACCGAAGCAGTCACGATATCACTGTCAGCAGTGTAATGTAGCTCTATGTAGATCTGGAAATTGTTGGGACTTCTATCACCATATAAAATAGGTGGGGTTAAATGTACCTTTAATTTGCTTTACTCTGGTTGGCTAGAACCCCCTGCTCGTGACCCAAGTGTCGTCTTACGACAGTCAAAGGGATAAGGCCAAGGTGGGTGGAGGGCTGGAACGGGAACCCCCCGCCCCTTCTACGACGTCCCCCCTCAGGCCGCGGGCATTCTGCTACGGGGGGTGGATGGGTGAGGGGGGCATTGGAGGTCAGTCAGTAGGTCGTCTCTCCCCCCTCCCCACCGGCCGCCCAAACGCCCCCCTAAGACCCAGACTCAGACCCCCCAAAGCCGCCTGGCGCAGTGAGAGATGGAGAGCTGGTGGCCGTGTTGGGCGCGCGCGGCCGGCGGTCAAATGATTGATTAGCGCTTGCGGCCCTCGACCTCCAGGGCTGATAGAGAGAGGTGCGAAACTGCACACAACAAGCAAGCAAGCAAGCTAGGCGCTTTTGGGACGGCGTGCGCCCCTCCATCCCCCTCAGGCCGCGCGCAGACTGGGCACAGTGACAGACCCGAACCCCTAGGGTTGTTATTTTTTTCTCTTTCTCTTTTTTGCTTTCTCTCCCACCATCGGGCACAGCCCCACAGTCGCTGCTGAAGACTTGGGTGGTACAACTAGAAACCCGGCTTTCCCGCGAGCGGCTTCTGTGTAACGTGTACAGTCTGCGCACCGTGTGACTCTTGGCTGCCCGGCTGCCCAAGGCCCCGCACCTGCGTGGCAATTGCGGCGAGTCTGGCCGTATCCGCACTGTCGGTCTCGCCGTTCGCGTCAAAACTATGAGCCACCGCAACGCAACGCAACGCAACAGAGTGCAGTGCCCCCCCGTTCGTTCCCGGCGACCGCAACAGGGACCGTCTCAGAGCGCCGTCTTTCTTCTCCCTCTCCATACGGATGGGCTGCCTCTTTCTCTCTCTCACGTTTGACTCCATGCTACCTTGCTTGTACCCTGTTTGTCCCCTGTCACCATTACCCGGCCGCATCTTGGATCTCTGTGAATCATCTTGTACACTGAAAGAGAGGGGACCTGTGTCACCCACCCACCAATGTCGAGATGACTCACGTGCCATTGCGACTTCAACTTCGAGTCCACTGTGATAACGTCAGTCATGGTTGGACAAGCCAGACAGCCGTAACAAACTCACAGGGTGTTCCCTACTCGCCCTCCATCTTCATCTTTGATCCAGGCACGTCACCTATCAAGTTTCACGGTGCAGTTTCCAACATTCAGTCCTACCAGGTTCCAAGTCTCCTAGGTTCCAAGTTGGGTTCAAGTATATCACGTTTTCGTTTACGCAAGCGAGACCAGCGTCTCTACTAGAAAGTCTTTATGTGAATGTCCCACAAGTCTTCATTTTCCTATGGATCTTTGTATCTCCTCATCATGCCCTCATTTACAATGCCAAAAGAAAGAAAAGCAAACTCCTAATATCCCCCGGGTGTTTTCCCAGACTGTTGCCATCAAAGATACCCTATGTACTTTGAATGAAAGGCGTCGACCCACAATGGCCAGTGCCTCCATCCTGAATTCCCATCCTTTGTTCAGAAGCCTGCAAAAGATTTGTGAGACCAGAGTTTAGACTCGGACTTCAGTGCGACCGCGGAAGCGGCGGAAGGACCGTCGCTTGCCGCTCATAGCGAGAGATGAGCTCTGGCCGCTCTCGCAGGTGGTACCATCGGCAACGGCCATGAGGACTGACCACACGCCCGAGGCACAGCGTTGGAACTGGGAACCCCCAACGCAGTTCCACTCGCCTTCGGTGGAGCAGGCCGAGCCAGCGGTCTGGGCACCACTGCTGGAGCCGTCGCCGCTGCCCGAGGTGGGAGTGGCAGCCGGAGCGGACACAGGAACCGTGGCAGAGACGGCAGGGGCAGAGGTAGAGTTGCCGGCGCTCTTGGTGACAGTGACGAGAGTGCTTGCGGTGGCCGTGGGAACAGCAGCATCCGTGGAGGCAGCAACGGTTGTAGGAGCAGCGGCAGTTCCGTCAGCAGGGTCGGACACAGTGATGAAGACACCGCCAGGGCTAGAAACAGGCGAGTTAGATGTGACACTGGAAGCAGGGGCTGAAGGTGGAACATACACGCTCGTCTCGGCACCATCGGCGGGAGCAGCGCTGCTCGCAGCGGGCTGGCTGTAGGTCGCAGCAGCAGTGGTAGAGGCAACAGGAGTGGTGTTGCTGCTGCCGTCGTCGCCGCCGCTGGAGCCACCGCCGCTGGCGCAGCTACCCACGGGAGGAGCGGTGTTGGTGGAGTCGTCGGAGACCTCGTCACCGGGATCGGGGAAGGCAAGGTCGGAGGACTCCTTGGTGCTGCAGCCGTTGCCGACATTGGCGACGAACATCTCGGGGCGGCTGCTCAGGGCCGAGGCGCGCTTAGCGGAACCTCCAGTGATGTCAACGGCGGCGCAGTTCATGTACATCTCGCGGTTGCCGATCTGGTTGAACCAGGTCCAGGCGAAGACGGCCTCGCCGGAGGGAGTGTCGGTGGGGATGGTGAAGTCGAACGACGAGGTGCCGGCGGGGGGACAGTTGCCGACGTACGAGTGGATGACCTTCCAAGTGGTGCCCTTGTCGAAAGAGAGCGAGGCCTGGCAGCTGCCGCCACCGTGGTTAGCGCCTCCGGTGATGGTCATGTTGTACGTCTCGCCGGGCTTGAAGCTGGCCGTGGCCTTGCCGGCGTCGGTGCCGAGGAGGCTCTGGTAGCCCTTGCAGGGGAAGTTGCCGCCGCCGGCCTCGAGGGGAGCAGTCATGCTGTAGTCAACGTCGCTGCCGGCAAAAGGGTTGGCCTTTGACTTGAAGGGAGGGGGGAAGATCATCTCCATGTGTGCCTGGGCAACGCCAGCAAGCCCGAAGGCAAGAGCGATGGACTGGAAGACCTTCATTGTGATGAGTTGTGGTTGTTGATAAGAGTTGGAGAGGAAGAAGAGAGGAAAAGCTCGTCACGTCACGTCCGTCGAGGAGTGTTGTGAGGAGGGTATCTGGGAAGAAGAGAAATTGGTTTGTTGAGAGCAAGTTGCCGTTGTTGTTGATTGGTGGGAAGGCAAGTTGATCGATTTGGCGTTTCAAGAAGAAAAACCAGGCTTGCGCAGATGATTCACCAACAGTTTTATATCGAGCCCGGCTCGAGAAGCGAATGTGGCAGCGGGTATTGTTCAGCTGATTGATTTCTGAGTTTGGAGTGAGAGTGAATGAACGGTGCCTCCGTGGGGCGTTGCGAATGGTATTGTGCGAGTGTTATTGTGTTCCTCGGGAACAGAAAGGACTGTGTTGCTTTGTGCGGGTTTCCCAAAGGAATGCGAGGCGAGACAAGGATGCCTGAACAGCGGAAGAGAGCGAGCGCTGCAGAGCAAGAGTCAAGAGCCGAGAACCGAGAGAAGGAGTGTGCGCGTGTGGTGGCACAAAGCGAAGAAGGAGGTTTGTCAAAAAAGGGTTTCGGGGACGAGGGTCAGCTGTTCAGAGATGGTTGTCAAGAATGCGAATCGAGGAAGCCCAGCCCCAAGAATAAACGTGCAGAACAAGGGTAGATGGTTTTTTTTGGCTTTGATCTTGTGATTTCGGTTTCTGGCACGTAAGAAGAAGAAGGTTGCTTTGGAAAAAAGGGAGTGTATGCTGGCCGCCGGGGCAGAAGCAGAAAGAAAACGGAGAACTAGGTGAAGAGGTGGAAGAATTCCTGAGCGATGCTAGGGAGAGCGAAGGAGAGTGGAGGAGCAGGCCGGGCGTCTTTTGTACTCGGGCCGCCGGTGGACGGTCACAACCTCGACATTTGGCTGGTGCAGTGGCCCCGGCCCACGACTTCTTTGAGCCGAGCCGGGATGATCGACAGGAGGGAGAGAGGGAGGGAGGGAGGCAGCTGGCGGCATGCAAGCAAGATCGGCCTTGCCATGGGCCGTCAGAACGGAGAAGCGTGGACCTATCTCTAGTCCTTCGTAGTCGTCTTCCCCACCAGGCGGGATGGATGGGATGGATGAGATGGCATGGGACGGATGGACGGCTACCCAGACACCCAGACACCCAGACAGACTAGGCACGGACAGGGTCGGACGGCAGGGCGCATAATTCGTTCACCTCTGCCATCTCCCTCTCTGTTTCCTGCCTTCCATCCAGCGCCATATTTTCTCGACCTTGCCCGGGAACCATGCAACTTGTAAGTGCCTGCGTGCCTGCGTCTTTGTGCGTGTGCGCGCTTGTGTTGCAGACACCCACCAGTCACCACCACCCATCACCACCCACCACCACCGCCATTCAGACACGCCCCCCCTTCCTCCCCAATATTCTGCCAGTAATTAATTATACCCTCTTCTCACCCCCTTGTGCCGTGTGTCCTTGTCTCTCGTCCCTTTGTACCCTTGTCTATTTCGGCCTTTCCATTGTGCCTTGAGTCTGGCCTGGAATGCTGCCTTTGTTGACCCCAAGTATGTATGCATGTCTTGTCTTGCCTTGTCTTGTCTAGGCCCTGGGAGCATGGGTGTCTTGGATGTCAGCTCTCTACCAGCGAGACAACCCCCCTCGCACGTACTATTGGGAAGAGGGCAGGAGCACCTGTGCGTCACTGTCAGCGAATGCCTGGGGTTTATTCCTGTCGCTGCCCTGGCTCTCTCCCTCTCTGTCCCTCTCTCTCTCTGCTGCGCGTCTTGAGTGCGTGCTGATGTGGTCCGGCTCGCCCAACACGACCCCGGTCCTCCGTGCCTTGCTGCATAAATCCCGGCGCCTAGGCAAACCTCTCCGTCGTCTTTAACGCCGCGCTGCCAGGGGCGCATTCCGGCCTCGATAGGGTCTCCGGGGGTCTGTGCCGACGCGCTGGGGCCGAACTCGAAACCGATCTTCGAGGACCCCTTCCCCACGCGCACACACACACACACACACACACGTTCGCCTTCATCCAGGATCCAGGTACCGATGCTACCTACCTATTCGTTCTCTGTAATAGTATGAACTCGCCAGACACGCCCCCCTAGTTATTGCACGAGTCAATTCATGTGCCTCGGTCTTTTTCTAAGCTGAGTTCTTTTTTTCTTCTTCGTCTTCCCTTTTTTCCTGCTGAAAAGTGTTTGTCATGGGAACACAAAGGTGACGTGGGAATGTGACGAGCCGACGGTCAATTGTCGGTGAGCCCTCGCTTCCATTTTCACACACAATGTCTCAAGCAATGAATAGCGTGTGTCGTCGTCAATTGCAAGGAGCGAATGAATGGGAGCCAGATTGATCAGTGAGTCAAAGCAGTGACCGTCAAAGAGACCGTCAAAAAGGCCGTCACCTCTCGTCACGGGTGTAAGTGCTCGCGGCTCTGGGACTGGCCAGCTGGCGCCCTCTCCCGTTGCCTACCCTAGGCACTAGGGTCTAGTCTGCTGGATGCATGGTTTTTAGCCTGTACCACCGCAGGGAAGAAAAAGAATTCCGGGACGGGGGGCAGGGGCAGGGGCCGTCGTCGTCTCCGTGACGGGCAAGAGGCGGCACAGCCAATCAGGGCTCCCAGCAGCTATGGCAGTTGAAACGCCACCCGCGCTGGCCTCTGTATGATTGGTCCGGTACCTGAGTGAAACGCGATCGGAGGGGGGGTCCGTTGTTGGCGCGCGAGCAGCAAGGGGCAAGTGCGAGGACAGGGGGCCAGTGAAAGAGCGAGTGGCAAGTGCGAGCGCGGTCCATACCTGCGCCAAAGGGCAAGAGCCAGGACCTCGCTCAGAGAATCAGGAGACAAATGCAAGCATCTTCAAAGAACAGGGGACCAGCCACCCACCGAGCGACAGTGACAGCGACAGCGACAACGACAGCCCGTGCTAGCGGCGGGCATAAGAGCCTAGAATGGCCTAACAGAGAGAGGCCTCAGGGGAAGGGAGGAGGGCGGAGAGAGGGAGGGGTTTGTTACAGGGGGGAGAGGCTGAGGGGAAGAAAAAGGAGAAGACTGAGAAGAGGATGGCAATGGCAGTTTGGTTCGTGTCTGCTCGCTTTGCCATGTTCCGGGTTAGCCGTGGTGTTGGCTGCCATCTAATACAGTGGATGCTATGTTTGGCAGTTGGCAGTTGGCAACGACGTCTGCAAACGGATCTGGCTGGGTCCAGGCCGGTTGTTAGTCGGTCGGTGCGTGTTAGAGACGGGTGGGCTGGTGGAGAGGCTGTCGGGTCTTTTGCATTCGCTGAGGTGGCACGGATGAGTTGGACTCGCGGACAACGGCATCACATGCAATGATGCAAGGAATGGAAAAGGCTCCGGCTCTTTTGCGAGTCTTGGGTTCTACTAGCCAGGTTTAGGTCCAGCCTCCATTCAGCCTTGGGGCCTCCAGCCTCCAGTGCCCCAGCCTCATGATGCTCACCCACGCGGGATCCACGTTACTCCTGTGTGTGCTTTGTGCTAAGTACTAGTAGTAGTATTCGTACAAAGTACATAGATACAGCAATGCAGATCTAATCATCCAACCACCCGGACACTGGCTTACAGTGTTGCTCAATTCTACCCAGGCAGTTGGATCCTTCTTCCATATCCAGTCCTGCTGGCTTCTCTCCGAGTCTTGGATCAAACGTTACAGTGAGTCCATCAGTCGCAGCCATGGATGCGCATCCATCCCCCCCAACCAAGCGCCAAAAGTGTCCGACAGATCCCCCCCGATTCAGGTTCCTTCCGATACAAAATCCTCCCGAATCTTCGGTCCTCCATCTCCACTAGGGAGCAAGAAGAAGCTTACCTCGCCCTGAGGCCCGGACCCTACCGTATTTCTCCCCTGTCCACCGTCCGTGATTCACCGTCCCCTATATTGAGGAACCCCTCCCCCTGCCCCTGGGCAATCCAGAAATCGTCGGGTCCGTGACGTCTCTCGGCCATGCCCGTTCCGCGACTGCGCCTCGATGCCCTCAGCCGACGACAGCCTGCGCCACTGCCCGTGTCTATGCGAGCAAGCTTCTTGGCCGGAAGAGAGCCGAGAACGGGGCTGGCCCCCTACGGCGGCGATGTGACGTCTTCAAATGTCGTGGTAACGTAGATCGATCTGCCTGTCGGTGTTGTGCTAGACTCAAGTGCTTTCTTAGTAGCTTAATGTATGTACTCGTGCTTCTATACAAAGTGAACTGATGTGCATATTCCCGTGCCTCATCTGCCGCCAAGAAATAAGCCACCCGCGCGTGTAAGTATGCACGATACTTTTCCTGCACCATCGAGACTTAGAATTCCCAACGCAGGTAGACCACTGCAGCACAAAGGCTCAGACCAGGCCGCACGCCATCGGTTAGTTTCCCCTCTCAATGCAACCCTCCCTCCCGTCCCTGTCTGTATTGCCTCCGCATCCTTCTGGAGAATATTTGCCCCTTCTGTACGAAAATACTATCGGGTAGGTCTAGCTAGCTGACTCGCCCACACCCCCGTCAGCCATCAGTCCACCGCACTCCACTCCACTCCAGCGGCTGTCACTGCAACAAGAGGCTTTCCTCCAAAACAGCCGCCGTCTCCCGACCACTCACATGGCTGAACCCGTTCCCCTCGTCGCCGTTTTGACGCGCCTCCACCTTCGATGGAACCTCGAGAAGAAGCCGTCCGTTGCGGCGCCCCCTCGCAGACCGAAACCTGCGCATGGACGACCCCCCGCGGCGTCAAGAACCATCACTCAAGATTCACTCCGCTTCCGCCCTTCAACATGCGAGAACTCGGTATCAGGCGGCATCATGGCCAAGACATATTTGGCGAGGCTGCAGCTTCATTACTAATTAGTCCGAACAACCCCGTGGCCCAAGTCGATTCTGCAACCGCCACCATTCTTGTCCTATTCCCTTTACGTAGCGCGACCTGTGTGGCTTGACCCTTGCTCTCAGGCGTCGTTCGCCAAGGACAAGGCCCCGTCGTCCACCGTTCATGGTCCGACACAACGAGCTTCACCTCACTTACATACACCCACCCTCCTTATAATACCTCGCACGTATACACGTATCCGCACACCTACACCTATTCCTATTCCTATTCTTACTTCTAGATGCACATGCCTACCACCGGTCCAGCTGGTTCCCCCACACCCAGTTAGTTGGCCCATCCCGTCGCTAACCCACCCATCATTCATCAATGCCGCTCTCCCGTTTCGCCTCGTTGAGCTTGCGTGTTCCAGAGTCCAATCCCTTCCTCGCCCTACTGCTCCTCTCGGGAATCCTGTCTCATGCATTGCACATCACAAACACTTGTCCCGCGCGTGAAACGAAACATGAAATGCTTCTGCTGTCTTCTCCTCGTTGCTACCTACTGGTGGTTACGTTGCGCTAGGTCGGTACTCTACAATACCGTACCCGCCGACAGACACAACACATGCTTCTCTTTGCTAATATTTCGGCGCTTCTCCCGGACATCCCTGAGGCCCAACGTCCCCTGGCCTCGTCGTCCCTCCTTCCATCTCCCATCTCCATCTCCCTCATCTCCTTCATCTCCCACCCCATACTGCTACACCCACTGTCCACCCACTCATGCCACCACCCTGCCAGCCTGAAAGGGAACGGGAGGAATTGTCTCGTCAAAAGCCACCACGTCTCATCGATTCTGGGCTCATTCTCAGTTGCTGTGTCTTGGCGGATGGCCTTTGCTGCTCTCAGGCAAGCCCCGTCGTCTGGCTTGGGCCTTCTTCTCCACCCTCACCCGAGGATGCCATCGAGAGCTTCTCCAACCACTCCTTCTATGACATCTCGGTTCGCCCTGGCCATCCACTGTCGTTCCAGCTCGGCTGTCAACGCGCTTGCGCACGTCCTGTCACCAGGCACTCGTGGTGGCGGAGCATTTTGGGTAGGTGACACCCATCTCACCCACCTATTCCGACGACGGAAACAACATCAACGACTGCAATGTCAATGCCACTCGCGGCCCGGATGCCGCTGCAGAGACAACAACCTCCACGCCACCGTAACAGATCTTGCCCGGTATCCTCTCTCAGCCCACCGTAAGCGACCCAACGGCTCACCTGCTAACCCAAATACCCGCGGGCGACTCGAGCCCGAGGCCTAACATGTCGAAGCTGTGCTGCTAGTTTGTGCGACTCTTTATGAATGCGTCATATTGCAACTTAGATGCAATGATTCGCACTCATCGCTGTTGCACGTGTAATGTAACCCAGACTCTGAGATGGAAGGGCCAGAAGGAAGTATAATTCGGCGAGGCCGCCGCCACCCAAGAAAATTGTGCTAGAGATGCTGCTTTGGTTTATGATTCAAGGAGGGGCCGATGCTACGTCGCATCCCCTTTATTTGGCTTCGTCAGAGCCATCGGTCGTCCGACCCTGGCCCGCAGCTGGCACAGCGTGATTGGTTTGTGGCGTCTGATGCTGTCCCTGGCCACCGTAACCTTTGTTGTAGTTATTGCTGCCGTTTCGGTGCTGCTGGCCGTATTGGTGTCCTTGCTGCGGGCTGGTTCCAAAGTGCTGCGGTCCGGGACTGCCGTACCCTCCTCGCACTATGTACGATTAGCCTTTCGCCAATTTCTCGGAGATGGGTGTCACTTACTTGGTCCGCTGGGCTGTCCCGGGGTGAAGACTGGCTGATTGTACTGCACGTTGGGGCTCATGCCATACATCGGCTGGCCTTGCTGCGATCCCTGGTGGACCATCATCGGCGCCGTGGGACGGCCTGGACTAGGGTAGCCGTTGACTCCGGGCACCGGCTGAGGCCCCGACTGCATAAACTGCGGGTGGTTTCCAGGATACATCATCTGGGGACCGGGCACCATCCCCTGTGGCCCCGGGATGAACTGTGGCTGCATCATCATCGGGCCGCCCATCTGTCCTTGCTGAGGGGACATGTACTGAGGGTTGTTGGAGAAGCTGCGGAAACCCATCTGCGGTGTTCCAGGTCCCATGTAGACCGGCTGGTTGTACGGCACCTGGGCTGGGGAGTTCACGCTGGGATAGGCTGCCACAGGCACATTACCCAGACGGGGCGAAGCAAACGACTGGGCCGAATTCGAATGCATCATCCGATGGTCATCGTTGCCATATGGAGGGTGGGGGACAGGCCCATGCTGAGGCGTGTGCATTTGCATCGGAGCCATATGCGGCGACTGTCGTGGTCCCATACTATGAGCACCGTGCTGAAGGTGAAATGGCAGTTGGTGTTGATGAGGCATCTGAGGCACAACGTGTTGAGGATTGGGCGTAGCCAAGGGAGGTCCACCAAATGGCTGTCGTTCGAAGAATTCCTTGTAAGTCAGACGCATAGTGGAGTCAGGCTTCTCGTTATCCTGAAGCTGTCGCCATGTGGGCAGGGTATCAAAGGAGGGTCGAAGACCAGCATTGTCTTCCCATTTGCGGCCTTGACCAGGGGTAAAGGTCTGAATGTGCGAGAGAATGTAACACTTTTTGACGTCAATCGCCTTCGTCTTGCGACGAATGAGCTGGCCCGTAGTAGCAGGGGCCGCAGCAGCAGCAGGGACAGCAGAAGCAGAAGCCTCGGCAACATTGTTCACCGCCGATCGTGGGCTCGAACTGGTGCTGGGATGGCCGTTCGGGTTGAAGCTTGCGGCGAATGGGCTTGGTCGAAACTCGTGGCTGTTGGGGTTCAACTTGGGACCCATGTGTCCAGGAACTCCGCTGATACGTCGGTTGAAGCCTGGCTCGACGCTATTGGCCGGGCCAGTTGGAGGAGCACGCATCTCTTGGTTGGCGGCATGTGGCTGGTGACCTGTTGGAGGCTGAGAGAACTTCTGTTGCTCGACGTTGCGGAGCCGTTGAGCAAGTGTGCCAGTCTGTGGCTGCTGAGGCGCGTGTTGAGCATGTTGACCGTGTTGGCCTCCACCTCGATTGTTTCGGTACTGCTGTTGGTGTTGGTGATACTGTTGCTGCTGGGGAAACTGCCCGCGAGCTCCAGGATGACGGTTTTGAGCGCCAGCTGGGGGGGTAGCCTGGGTGGTGGCAGACGTGCGAGAAGGTCGGGAGTCACTAGGAGTCGCGGAAGCGCTTGCAGCTGCAGGTGTGCCCTGTCCAGCTGCCTTAGGCTGAGCTTCCTTTGATGGCGTCGTCTTGTCTTTCGTTGTTGTGTCGGCCTTAGCCTTGGCGACGTCTTCGGCGTTCCTGATTGCCTTGGCCTGAATCTCTTTCTGCTTGAGCGGGTCCTTGGCGATGATGGAGACTAGGTCGGTTGGGACAGGGGTAGAAAGCTTGAACGAGTTGGCAAACTTTTTCAGTTCTGTCAACTTCACTTCCTTGTCAGCCCTGGCCTTGTTGCTGCGAGCCTTTTCGGCATTCTGGCGTTGCTGGGTAGCAAATGTCTTGAACTCCTTCAGGACATCGTGCTCAACTGTTGACGTGGCACTGGGGGTGTCTTCGTTGCGGCCGGCGGTGGCAGTGGAGTTCCGGAGAGGAGTGGTGCTCTTTTCGGCGGGCTTCGCATCCGTAGTCTTGGTGGTGGTAGGCTGAGCCACTGTCTTAGGCTCAGGAGTTGTGGCTTCCGTGGCTTTTTTCTCGGTTGCCAGCTTTGAATCATCGCTCTTGGCGGTAACACCGTTCTTGTTAGAGTCGGGCACTGGCGTCTTTGATTCCTCCGAAGTCGGAACGGGAGCGGGGCTCGGCTGCTTCTTTGGTGCCTTGATCTGTGAGGAGATGATGGCTGGATCGATGGGAGCTCCCTTAACGCTAGACTGTGCTACAGGAGCTCTTTTTGCTGGAGGCGTGTACTTGTTCTCCCGGCCAGCTAAGGGGGGAAAGTCCTGGCGCCGGACACCGCTGTATCTGCAGCATGTTGTTAGCTCTGCAGCCCGAGCAAGAGGGCTACATCGACTAGTAAGGTACGTACTTATCTTCTTCGTTTTCGCCCTGGTCGTCTCCGCCTCTGACGTGATCCATAATTCGTTCCTCGGCAACATGGGCGGTAGTAGGCGCACTGCGCTCAATCTCCCGAGCCTTCCTCTCAGCAGCAGCTATGCGCTCGCGATACTGGGGGTGGTTCTTGTTGATAGCAGTGGTGTAGATGTTCTCATCATAGTCTGTCTTAAGACCAAAAAGTCTTTCATTTTCAGCAAACTGGTCCCAAGCTCCGCCATTGTTGGACTTTTCCAGAGCACCGTTGGTGGCATCGCTTGAGTCGGGAACCCAAGGCTGAAGGACTCTCTCGTTACCGAATCGACTGTTGGAAATGGCGGCATCAGTGCGAAACGAGCCGCGGTTCCCTGCTCGAATTCCGTTAGTGTACGGGTAGTGCAGATCATAGGTCGATGGACTCACCATTTGGCCGGTTGTCCAGTTTCCCCCCAGCACCTGCACCTGCTATCCCGTCTTTCTTTGGAAGGGGCATGTTGGAAACGCTCTTATCGTTGTATGGCTTCTCAAACGAGTGTCAAGATATCGTCGCCTCGGCCACCATGCAGGTTGCCACTGGGAATGGCTTTTGTGGCGATACGGAATGATGGGCGGTGTCTCGTGGGGTTCGCAAACGTAGCGCACTAATCGACCCTAGAAGAGCATGTGTTAGACCTGGCGAGGAAATTGTGTGGGCATATTTTGTGTGTGTCGTGGAAGGCAGGTTTGAAAAGGTAAGGTAGAGGCCACGTCCGGTGGAAGCCCATGACGTGACGCAACAGTGACTGGGGTTGATGGGGCAGTTATCAGGGAACGGTAGCCAAAAACAAAAACGCCAGGTGTTGTGATTGTGATTGTGAATGTCGGCAGCGATCAAGTCGGACTTACCTTGAGAGAGAGTGGGCGGCGTTGCTCGTGTGACAAAGAGACGGTGGTGACGGTAACGGATCGAAGCGATCAGGTTATTGGAAGTAGACGGGAGGATTCGATGCCAGCAGGTCGCTCTAGGCTGGGGGAGAATGTCAGTGCCTGCATCGACATGCAAAGACGCATCCAACATCCGACATCCAACGGCGGGCGAAGTGAGGTTTGGGTTTGGGTTCGGGCTCAGGGGCGGACAGGGCGCAGACGCAGACGGAGATGCAGGACAAAGGGCCCGAAAGATGGGGCGGGTCAGAAGAACGCCCAGGAGCGACTGGCGAGGAAACGGGGCGAGGGAGGAGGGACGGACGGGGGTAACTGGGAGACGGGAAACGGGAAACGGAAACGGGAGACTGCGATTTACCTCTTCGGCGCTGGAGGAGACAGGGCGGGCGAGACGGTGGAGGGCGAATGATCGGGGGACGATGCCTTCAGCTCGGTGCTGCTACGGTTGCCTCGCAATGGGCAACAAGGGCATGGAGCGGCGGAATCTGTGCCGGGTCGTGGAGGGAGAGGAAGAATCCGAGGACGAGGTTGTGGACAATCGACGTGGTGGTGGTGAGGCTTTGTTTTCTGAGGTACCCTACTTAGGGACTACCCTTTTCTCCCGTTGCCAGTGAGGGACCCTGCTACGTCCACTGTACCCTGTCGCTTGCGCTTGCGCTTCGGGCTGCTGCTGGCTTCCCGAGCGCCGTAAAGAAGATGGAAAAAAGGTGTGGTGGGTGCTTGCTGGCTGCCGCTGGCCGCCGCCGCTGGTGGTTCTTGGGGGGGTTTTGTGGGGGAAAATAGGAAAATGGCCCGGGGGGGGGGGGGGCCTGTTTTATCAGTGAGCCTCTGTCCCAAACACCCCCAAACGCAATGCTGCCCTGTGTTGAGTACACCGACTAGCCAAAAGACGACATGCGGTGCACAGTGTTAGGCTGCTTCCCTTACGCTCGGCAGTTCTTCAGACGAACCTCGATCCTCCTCGTGAAAAGCCACACTGTGCGAGAGCACCTCCATCTGCTGAACGGCTTCAAACGTCTCGTGTACTCCCCAAGTACCCGTTTACCCCAGACCTTTGATGTTGGGAAACCGCCTGGAACTGAACCCTCCCACAGGTCTCGGGTCAGCGCGGTTAGTTCCAGGAGAATGGCTATTTTCGTGAGTACACGGGATTGGTGACACATCGGTATTGTCCGCAAATACGAGGCTGCTGCTGAAGAAACCCAGTCAACCATGCACTCTTGCTTTTGTGGTCAAGTCGCTGCGGCCAAAGGACAAGGCAGCCCGCGATTCAACTGGTTTCCACTAATCATCAGTCCCTAAACAGTCTTACAAATGAGCAAAGCTGCAAGCCAAATGATTATCAGTATCCCACAACGATTCGCAATCGAACCACGATGGCTCGACCAATCCACACGGGACAAACAGCCCCTGCTTGCCAATGGTCCGTTGTTGAGTATATATCATCCCCACATGTGGGCGTTACAGCTACACTTTCGGTTGGAACAATTCGACATGTCGCTGGTGGAACGGGCGCATAGTATGAACCAAAGGATTTCTACTACAAATATTCACAAAGAGGACATCCCCCCCACTTCGTCTAGACGATTCTGACTGTTGGTACAAGATTTTACGCCTCTTGGACCCCCGTTTATACTCGAAGACCAAGCTCCTCAGCGTACGGCAGCACAAACAGGTCACCAACAGTAGAGACAGTGGCCTTACCGTCCAGGAGGGCCTTGGCAGTCTGTATGAATTGTTAGCATTGCAGCCAAGTCCAATGAAATAAGAGAGTCTCACCGTCTTCAGGTTCTCTGCAGTAACACCATCGATGGCCTTGGCGAGGCTGGCGGTCTCATAGACCTTGCCACTGTTGACAAGGCCAGAACCGGCCAATAGGATGCTGGACTTCTGGGTCTGGGCCTGGTCGAGGACGTTGAACTTGGCGTTGGCGATAGCCTTGGTCACGTCCTCCTTGGCAACGGTGCCGGCCGCGATGCTCTTGAGCACCTTGACAGTCTCCTCGGCGCCCTTGCGGACAGACGCGGCAGGGCCAGAGAGCTGAACGCTGAGGAGACCAGCATCGGAGTAGGTGAGGTTGGAGGTGGAGACTGAGAGGCCGGAGGTGCCGGCGGTAGCCTTGGAGAGTAGGCTGAAGCCAGGGGACCACTTGATGCTGGACTCACCACCAAGCAGAGAGGCGAGAACAGCGATCTCGGCCTTGGCGGAGTCGTAGCTAGAGCCGGGGAAGGCAATGACGATGGAGTTGCCAGCGGTGTGGCTCGTCCGCTGCTCGCCACCGTAGTACTTGGTGGCCTCGGTCTTAAGGGTCTGGCCGCTTCGTGGGGTAGCGGGCACGTCTTTGAAGAACTGGCCAACCCAGTTGGAGAGGGCGTCGGGGGCAGCACCGTCAGCGACGATAGCGAAGTTGGGCTTAGAGTAGACGACGTCGGCGAAGCTGGCAATGTACTCCTCGTTCAAGTACTTCTGGAAGGGAGTCGACGAGGCAGGGTACAAGGAGGAACCGAGACCAGAGTGGAAGGCGACGGCGTGGGCGTTGTCGAGGGCGATGGCGGGGACGTTGCCATTGAGAGCAATTTGCTTGAGGCGTAGGACTCTCTCGACCTCCTCGTGGAGCTCGTGGGCTATGAATTGTGTTAATACCGACGGGAAAGACGGGCTTTCATGCTTGGTTCACTTACTGGTGTACTTGGTCAGCGAGACAACCTCGGCCAGGAGCTCGGTGAAGTAGGGCAGATCCTCGCGGAGGAAGCTGGCCTCAAGAACAACAGCCTCCCTGGTGTGCGAGGAGGCCAATTGACCGCCGAGAAGTTCAGACTCGCGCGTGATGCGAAGGGCAGATCGTCGTTGGGTGTTCTACATGGGACCCGGCAAATTAGCTCAAGTCCCGTCCTCGAATATCGGGATTCCTCACCTTGAACGCGAACTCCTCCAGCCCGACGGTCAAACCAGGCAGAGGCTGGAATCGGGTACCGGCCTTGGCAACGATCGCGAGCTTCGTGGTCGGTCCGTGGGCGTCCCGTGAGGCGACCTTGAGTCCAGACACATCCGAGGTCTCGTACGATCCGGTCGACGCAGCGGCGGCAAGGGTTCGTCGCTGGACGCCGCAGGACCGACGAGCGGCCTGCTGCGCAGTTCTCGCGAGGGACGATCTCGAGATCATTGTCGAGGATGATGGCGTAGGCAATTGGCAATCCTTCGGCCGTCGGGATGGAGCAATTGGTCTCCAAAAGAAGTGCCTCGTCGAAAAGCTCCCGTCTAATTTTCGGGAACAGGGAACGATTCGAAATATCACGTGATTTGTTCCGGTCAGCCAGATTTGCATCCCGGGCATTGGCCAAGTACCGCTCTGGATTGGCCTGGGCCGGAACGTCAAGGCATCAACTGCGTGAGCGCCCGCGCTCTTGCTGAGATCTTCACACTTGCTAAGCCCGATACGGAGAAGCTCGGTCGCACGCCCAAGCGGATGATTCTGTTCGTTCTGAAGCCCACTGGAGGCATACCTGAGCAGGGCGGTTTAATTGCCGATTGCAAAAGCATCGTCACGATTAACGCGTTGATTCACAAAGCCCATATTGTACTCTCACATACGTCAGAGCGTCATCTAGAAGTTCGCAATCCCTATCGCATATTAGAAACGGGAAATTCTACGGCAACAATGTTCCGCAGCTATTGGCCCATGCTTGATGAATGAGGAGGGAAAACTCTCAACCCGGCTTAGCGGGCTGGGACTACTCGCTAGAAGCATGTGCATGTGAGCAAAAAACTCACCCCACCTACCAAGCTTCACTTACACCAAGAAAAATTGTCGATTTGCGCCGTGGTCATCCTTCAAACGTCAACGCGCTCCTTCCGCCAGCCAACCTTTCCGGCTTCTCACGCTCTCGCTCGCTATCCCCTGCCCTGTTTCCGCACCTTCATCGCCCTCAAGCCTCGCCCGTCGATATCACTGCCCTTGGGGACATCAATGACTCCGCGGTAGTAATTGCTATAGCTCTAGAGATAGTGAGAGGATCTCTAGGAGCAAAGCAATGCTCGTTGTGAGTCAACGGTCGCGACCACCACCGCGCGCTCGCGACGCTGACTGCCTACCTTTTTGCAGACAAAACACGCCGCTGAGCTTTGTGCTCTCCTAGTCAACGACCTTTACGGCGAACTGCCTGCGGTACGACCCCTTCCCGACCGGTGCTCCTCTTGAAAAGAGTTACGTGGAATCGCGGGGCTAACTTTGTCGTCGCCAACCAGCGAATCTTGACTTCGCTACTAACCAAGGGTCGCTCGACGATTGCGCAACTGATTCAATACACCTCACTTACTCCGCGACAACTACGAAATGGTCTCGCCGTTTTGATTCAGCAAAATTTGCTCTACCACCATACGAACCCAGATACCTCCGTCACCAACTACGAAGCCAACGCCGATGCCTGCTACAGCCTCGTTCGGTCGGGAAAAATCCTGGAGATAGTCGAGAGGCAGTATGGAACCGCAGAGCGCGAGCTGGTTCAAACGCTCATGCTGCTGGGCCATGCCAGAATTGGCGACCTATCCCAGGCCTTTGGGTCACGAGCACCCAAGGCCAACGGGCACACGAATGGCGATCATGACTCACATAATGGCTTGATTGACTCGGAGCACCATCTCAACTCTGTCCTTGGCCGACTTCTCCGAGCAGAGATCATTGAGACTGTCCGGGCAGACAGCTTCCGCAATCCTAAGGATGTCTACCGAGAAATTGAAGGTGAGGTCTTAAACACGGGTCCTGCCCAGATCGCAGCCAAGAATAAGGGCGAGGCCCAGCGTCAAATTATTGAGCGATTTCGGAATTTCAGGGATCAAGGCCAAACGCTGAAGCGACAACTTGATCAAAGCGGTGGCTTTGTTTCTAAAAAAAGGAAACTTGCCAATGGCCGAGCTCAAAATGGCCACGCAGACGATGGAGATGCGCCGCGGCTTAATGTAAGACGCCGTTGTTTTCGAGTCACTCTCCAGTACTAACGCATAGTCAGCCCAACGTCATTGTCAGGCTAAACCACGAGAGGTGCTTAGTTGAGCTTCGCAACCAACGATTGGCAGGGTTTGTGTCGGACATACTGGGGGAAGTAACCGGGGAGGTCTACCGAACGGTACTTGATCTATTGACGTCCAATTTTTCAAGATGTCGACCGGATTCCCTCCTCGATGAGGAAACGCCCAGCCAGCAAGGCACAGTGACAACTGTGGACATTTTTGAACACCTTGATGAATCCGTCAACGTCCAGTCGGGTATTGGAAAGGCGTCCAAGGAAAAGATTGATGCTGAAAGTGCCGAGAAGGTCAGAGCGGAACCTCTGGATCCGGACTATGATTCAGATGATTCAGATCTTGGCCCTCCAGGTCGGCGGCCTATCGTAGGGACACTCCACGTTGACGAGGATGAGGACGATGTCGACGACGTGTTCGGCGACGATGGCGAACAAAAGTCTGGCGCAACTAATGGCGACCGTGAAACCAAGGTCAAATTTGAGGGCTCTGCGGCCCCCAAGGATAGTCGTATCAATCAGATGCGGCAACACCTTTTGCTCCTTGCAGAGAGCAAACTCCAGTTTCTCCGCCACTGTGGGACATTTGGGCGTGGCCAATGGACAGTGGACTTCACACTTCTTATGGATCGACTGCGAGAAGCCGAACTAGATGCCATGATTGAGCAGACTCACGGACGACATGGCTTGAGACTGACACGGATCTTGCGGGAAAAAGGCAAGCTCGATGAGAAGATGTTGCCTGCGGCTGCCCTCATGAAAAAAGGCGACGTTCAGGGGAAGATGCTTGCGATGCAGATGGCGGGCCTGGTAGACATACAAGAAGTCCCAAGGGACAACATGCGATTGGCCAACAGAACCCTGTTCTTCTGGTTCTTTGACAGGGAACGCACCCAGTTGCAGGCCCTAGACGACATTTATAAAGCCATGCTTCGATGCCTCCAAACTCTTCAAGTGGAGCGCCACAGAAAGCGGAACATTTTGTCGTTTGTGGAAAGAAAGGATGTCCAGGGCAAGGAAGAGGAGGTGATGACGGCGGAACACTACAACAAGTACAATATGCATCTCGAAGCACAAAGCAAGCTCCTGGGGCAGGTCATGAAGCTGGACGAGATGGTTGCAGTGCTCAGAGACTACTGACGGGGGGATTGGTTCTGCAATGCACGGTTGGGGAACAAAAACCTGGAGAAGCCAATTACCTTTTCTACTGATTGCTAGCCAGAACGGCTGGGTTTGAAATGGAATACTCATTATTATTATCTTTGTCATTGTCGTCGTTGGAGACATTGTCCTAGCGTCGGAGGCTGGATGGGTAATCGGGCTCGTTAGACTACAGCAGGCGTAGGACACAAAACTGAGCATCCATGCCGTCTAAGGGGTACTTAAACGCACTTGCACCTTCTAGCCAGTAATTCATGGTGATGCGATGATACGAATCTTTCACATTGCTAGGGTCATGAACTATATTGGTGCCATCTAGTAATCAGACACTCATCTGCTGGACATATCAATCATGGAAGATTGCGTCTTGTGGTGTGCCAAAAGTCGAATCCGGCCGCGGTGTCTCAGAATGAGTCCTTCCATGCGTGAAAAGCTTCACCGCTACTGTGTACCGGGTTTAGAGCCAATGAACGTAATATGAAGAAGAAAAGAAAAAAGCAAGCAAGTTTGCCGACCCTGAACCACGATCAAAAAGCAAGGCAGAAAACCTACCACAGTGTTTTTCAGTGAATTGTGTCGAGCGGCAATTCTGCAGGGTAGGCCGCGTACAGTTTAGATGGGATGAGGATATCCCCACATATTAAAGCCGCTTGGCCAAATGGATGGAACTGCGCATGGCCACGAGGAGACGGGCTACGATGAAAGCTCAGCCCACCCAGACTGTACATCTGCCGGTGCCGCAGGCAGCGCACCAAAGCATGTACCGGCGGGTTGAGCCCCGGTCCAGAGGGGGATCCAACCGTTGGTCGAGGCGTCGAGGTAGCTCCAGTTTGCGCTGCAAGGGTGGGACGCGGGCGCACGCTTCCGACGTCGGTACCTCTGGTAGGCTCTGGTAGGGGAGCACTTTTTGGAAAATTTTACAAGAACTTGCGACGAGCACTTTGCGATTTCACCTGCATCCTCTCGCACTGCTTGATCTTTTCGCCTCGTCGTCCCAATCGCCCTCTTCGCCGCCCAAGATGTCTCCTCCAGCTTCCTCTGGACCCCAGAAGGAGTCCAACCTGGCTCGACTGCTCGGCTCGGGTACGTTTTCTCTCTGGCAGTCAATCTTTCAGTGACTCTGTCGCCCTTCCAGAGTCGCTTTTCCCATGTCGCCCGCCATTGCCCTGCCCTGCTGCTCTGTCCCGCGACACGCGAGACCGATGACTCGTCCAATTTACTGACTGGCTCAACAGGTTCCGCTGGCATCGCCGAGTTGGCCATCTTCCATCCCGTACGACTACCCCTCCGAGCCCCTCGATGCGCCTGCTAACCTCGCCTTCAAGGTGGACACCATTGCCAAGCGATTGATGAGCAACCAGACTCGTGTAAGGACCACTCCAACGCCCTCTCTTCGGATCCGAGCGAACCCATCCATTGACTCTGCGTGACCCTAGATCGCCAATGCCGCCCAATTGAACCAGGTCATCTTCAAGGACAAGGCCGCCGTCTCCCCCGGAAAGAAGTTCGTTTCCTTGTTCCCCGGCCTGGGCTACGCCGCCGGCTACAAGGTTCTCCAGCGAATCTACAAGTATGGTGGCCAGCCCATCGCCCGAGACTTCCTGGATCAGCATTATGGCCGGGACTTCGAGTCCGCCTTTGGCAAGAAGACTGGCAAGGCTATTATGCATTCTACCGCTGGCAGGTAAATAGCCCGTGTACGGCTCTGCGACGACATGGAATTTTGTCACTGACCAACCTTAGTCTGATCGGCATCGGCGAGATCGTCCTTCTCCCCCTCGACGTCCTCAAGATCAAGCGACAGACCAACCCCGAGGCTTTCCGTGGCCGTGGTGTCTTGGCGATTGTCAAAGACGAGGGCTTCGGCCTTTACCGAGGCTGGGGATGGACTGCTGCCCGTAACGCTCCTGGATCCTTCGCTGTACGTGCACACCTCCGCTCCCTACCCGGGTAGGTAGACAAGATTTTAGAAGCTGACCTCTCCGTGATAGTTGTTTGGTGGTTCCGCTTTCGCCAAGGAGTACCTGTTCCACCTCGAGGACTACAACAAGGCCAGCTGGTTCCAGAACTTCGTCGCCTCGATTGCTGGTGCCTCTGCCTCTCTGGTCGTTTCCGCCCCCCTCGATGTCATCAAGACCCGTATTCAGAACCGCAACTTCGACAACCCCGAGGGCGGATTCCGAATCCTGACCAACATGGCCAAGAACGAGGGTTTTGGAAGTTTCTTCAAGGGACTGGTTCCCAAGGTACGTAGAAATGGTGCTATACGGCCCATCCCGTCTCCCTGTCGCATGGCTGCCGTCAATCCCCACCCCCACCAAGGACACGCCGCTAATCTTGGTACCGCAGCTGCTCATGACTGGCCCCAAGCTGGTCTTCTCCTTCTGGCTCGCCCAGACTCTGATTCCCGCCTTCGATATCGCTTTCCGCAAGTAATGAAATGTTTTTGGGATTTCGGTTAAAAGAAAAAGAATCTAGAGGGCCATTGGGAGACCTGGGGAACAAGAGTATAGACATGCGAGAGGATTCGTTGCGAGGCACACGATAGAACTGCCGGCATGGGGAAGCGGCGGCGCTCGGGTGGATGAGAGAACTCAACTCTGTAATTTAAGCGATTGATTTTGATTTTGCCTTGACCTTGGGTTGTTTGTTTCTTGCGTGACTGCCCGAGCGAGCAATTGCCTTTGGAGCAGGCAGTGGGAATCTGCGGGTATCCTGCCAGCCGAGCGTTCCTTTTCGCTGTCGTGGCCGTGGCGGTTGGAGTCAACACGGAATTAGTTACCGTGGAGTCGCAATGCAGCCATTCGCACGGAGCCAGCCGCATGGTCGCTTTGCTTTGTTGTGGGCTCGTCATTCGTCCCGCCGGCCAGCGCGGTGTTGGTGCTCTCGCCTCAGATGCTGATTGGCCCTCGCAGGACGCAATCCACGCGGCATCGGGTATCATTGCAAGCGCTTTGGGCCCGTGCTGGGACCCGCTGGTTTCCCCAGCAACACTCCAGGATAGAAACAAATACAACTTCGACACCCCATCACAGAATACTTTACCTAGCGTCGCTACGACGCCGTCCATATTCTTCGCATTCCATCCCATTCATGACATAACACAACCAGACACCATGGCCTCCCCGGACATGCAAGACACCCCTCGAGAAGGTCGAGAGGGTGACTACTTTCTCAGACACCAACAGTCCATCTCTTCAGCCGGTTCCGACCACCGCGCCCTCGTGCCCATGTACGTCTTCCTTTTTCTCGACTCCCAAACAAAGGGCTTGTTGGTTGCTCAACACCACTCGCGCCTCTCCCGTCCGAATGCGCCAGCTGACCTTTGTGCAGGTGGGATAGTTCAGACCCGATCCGAGCGCCGCCGCCGCTCCCTCTCAACCCGCAGTCACCCAAGGGCTTCACCTCAAGGGTGGGCACATCTAGCGCGATCCAGTCTGCGCACGCAGCGCTTAACGAGCGTGCTCGCGAGAGCGCCCTGGTGCCGTCCGCCATGAAGGGGAACTCGCACCGACGGATGCAGTCTTTGCAGCCCGCCTCGGTCCGCGACCTGAGCTTGATGATCGAGGGGACCAACATCAGCCCCAGCGTGTCGCCTACCCGATCGCCCGACAAGTTTCACCGCCCACAGACGCCCGTTCGACCAAGGCAGGCGGAAAGGGAAGATTCTCGGTACAATGACCGAGAATCGTCAACAGGCACGCCAACTCCAGGGCCGAGTCTGACTCCCATCCTACGACCAACTGTCCGACGACCACCTCCTCAGAGCATTCTGGGCGAGAACACCCCCCCGCAGTCTTCAACGATGCTTGCCCTTCAGAACATGGGCTCGCAGCAAACACCAACACCCAAGGAGCCCGAAGCTCCTCTATCCAACATCACCAATGGTTCTTCGGCCGTGATCAAGCACCCGCAATCGCTGGACCTCCTGTCGAACCAGATCCTCAGCCTCACAAATATCGCGACATCACTACAGAAGGAGATGTCACAGCTGAGCCGGAGAAGCAGAGACAATGCTACCGATCTGCTGAGCCTCAAGGAGGCCACCACTACGCGAGACGAAGATATCCGAAAGAGCCTGAGGGATCTCATCACCACCGGCAGCGATGGTGGGCAGAGACTGTCCTCTAGGGACCCCTTCGGCGGGTACTACCTCGACAACAAGCCACACAGCCTCTCGCCCAACAACACGAGATCCGCCTTCCAACTGCCTAGAATCCCTTCTCCCAAGAGCTTCTCCGACTCTATTGAGCGAGGTTCCATAAGTACGCCCTCTCTGGCTGGATCCGAAGCCCCTCCATCTGTTGCTCTACTGGAGAAGATTATCCGAGATATGGGCACCAAGGAGGGACAGGAGTCTCTTCTGAGCCGCCTGATCGAGGTGTCCAACAAGCTCACCGGAATGGCTACTGCATCCAAAGTGGACGAGCTCGTCGAGCAAGTTCGATCTCAGAGCGAGAATGCTGTCGTGCTAAACGCCGACGTGACCAGACCCCGCAACTATAGCTTCGGCGACGAGTCGATTCAACTCGAGGCTCCTGAACGTCCTAGGAGTGGGCCTGTGCTGCAAAGAGTTGAGCACCTTCTGAAGAACGAGGGTCGACGAAATTCAGACGCCGCCCCCGGCCGAGGCGTTGGCCTCCTCAACGAAGACTTGATCAACATCATCCGCTCCGTCAAGGACAGCGTCGCCCAGGGAGGCGGCCTTACCGCAGAGGTCAAGGCCCTCGTTCGAGAGCTCAGAGGAGAGGTCTTGGGTATGGGCCGAGAAATCGGTAGAAGACTCGAGCAGGCCGCCTCGCGCCGCCCGGTCGATGAGCATGACAGCCCCAGCAAAGACGAAGTTGCTCGTGTGATCGACGAGGGACTCGAACAGATGAAGGACCAGCTCAACCATGTCCTCCGGGAGCACAGACGCCAATCCGGCGCCTCAACCAACACCCAGAAGACCGCTGTAGACTATCAGGAAATTTACAACGCCATGAGGGCAGCACTTCGGGACAGCGAGGCTGCTCGTGGTGATGTGCCCGATTTTAGCAGAGATGATGTCATTGAGGCTGTTAAGGATGCTTGGGAGAACTACAAGCCCGAGATTGAAGTCCAGCAGCTTGGATTGGAGCGAGACGAGGTCCTGGCCTGTCTCAAGGAAGGTCTCCAGGAGTACGCCCCTCGCGATGATCGACCTCCTTCCGCTACACGAGACGAGGTGTTCACGGCTGTCGTTGAAGGCCTCAGACATTTCGTCCCTCCTCAAGTCGAGACCCCTGCGTCTTTGTCGAGAGACGAAATCATCGAAGCCGTTCGGGACTGTCTAGAGGAGTTCGAGTTTCCCGTGGCTCCGTCCGCCGGCGGCAACAGTGAAATGACTCACGATGATGTGGTTCACGCCGTTAGAGAGGGCCTCCACGATCTTGACATTTCCTCCAGCCGGGCTTTGGTCCCTGCTGCTTCGAACAATGACGAGGTTACTGGGCGTCTTCATGAGATCACCGAGTTCCTTCGACGCGAGTTCAAGGCCGTCTCTGAAGAGGCCAAAGAGAACGTTGCAGCCAACGGCCGTGATACCGAGCAGGTTCTCGACGCCACGAAAGATGGTCTGGAAAGTCTTCGAGCCGCCATTGAGGGCTACGTGGACCGTGCAACCGGAGTTGCCAGCCAAGAGGAATTCATGGACGGCCTTCTCAAGTCCCTGGAGGACTTCAAGGACGAGATTGCCGGCATGGTCAACCAGTCTAGTGAGGAGGCTCAGCAACAGCTCCAAGCCGAGCTTGAGGGTCTTCGTGATGTGGTGAACTCGTCCATGGTGCCTGCTCCCCCTCAACCTCTTTCCAACAACCAGGAGGTTCTTGAGGCGCTCAACACTGGGTTCAACAATCTTCGACAAGAGATTCTTCGACCGCGGGCCGAGACCAGCGAGATCCTTGATGCACTTAACGATGGCCTCAATGACCTCCGCGTCGGAATGGACCGAGTCACCAACAAGCCAGTGGATCTGACAGCAAATGACGAAATCCTCGACGCTCTCAAGGTTGGCCTCGACTCTGTTCGATCAGACATTGACTCCATTCGCGACAACAATGACAAGGCCGTGGTGGCCCTGGATGCCCCGGCTGACGACGCCAGCGAAGCCAATGACGAACTTCTCGATACTCTCAGGTCTGGACTCGACGCCGTCCGCTCCGACATTGAGGCACTCCGAGAAAACACTGCCGAGAGGGCCGTTGCGACTGTTGAACCCATTGACAACACCAACGAGATTCTTGATGCATTGAAGAACGGGCTCGATGCTGTTCGGTCAGACATCGAAGCACTGAGAGAGAACACCGCCGAAAAGGCCGTCATTGCAGTTGAACAACCCATTGACAACCCCAATGAGATTCTTGAGGCCTTGAAAGAGAGCCTCGATGCCGTTCGCTCGGACATTGAGGCGCTCCGAGAGACCAATACCGAGAAGGCAGTGATTGCAGTCGAGCAACCTATTGACAACTCCAACGAGATTCTTGATGTTTTGAAGGATGGCCTTGATGCCGTTCGTTCCGACATTGAGTCGCTTCGAGAGACCAATGCTGAGAAGGCGGTCATTGCAGTTGAGCAACCTGTTGACAGCTCGAACGAGATTCTTGATGCTCTCAAGGAGGGTCTCGACAATGTCCGCTCTGATATTGAAGCGCTTCGAGAGAGCAGCAACGAAAGAGCAGTCCCTGAATCTTCTCTTGATGACATCGGCAACGATGAGATTCTTGATGCACTCAAAACAGGCCTAGAGTCTGTTCGGTCTGACATCGAGGCACTCCGAGACGCCAGCAACGAGCGAGCCGTGGCTGCCGTGGCTACTCGTTCTGAGAGTCCTGAGAGCTCCGATGACAAAATCCTAGAGGCTCTCAAGTCTGGACTCGACTCTGTCCGCTCGGACATCGAGACTCTGCGAAACAGCAACAGCGAGCGAGCTCTCCTTGCCGTTTCCACTGGATCTGTTCCTGATGAGTCCATGGTTGCCGAGGATACGCTGAAACAAGACGACATCAAGAACCTCGAGGTTCTGATTGCTCAGCTTAGCACCAAGGTTGAGTCCATGGAGCCAGAGACCGAGACAATTCAAAAGGACGATCTCAGCCGCATGGAGGAGATGATTCGCAACGTCCAGGATGCTGTTGACGAACTTAGCTCCCGAGAGCCTGTCACTAGCACACGTGCGGTTGGAAAGGATGAATCCGACGTCGGCGAGGGCAATGGTGGAGACGCTGCTTCCAAGGACGACGTCGTGGCCATTGAAACTATTCTGCGAAACACCAAGGCCCGCTTGGACGACCTTATGGATGGAGACCAGGCCATTCGCAAGGATCACGTTGACGCCATCGAGACCCTTCTGCTCGACACTCGCGAGTCTCTTGGTTCTCTCTCTACTCAAATCGACGCTGTTGCTGGGAAAGAGGAGATGGCGACTCTAGAATCCCTCATTATCCAAGTCACGGCTGGGATTGATGAGATAAAGGAACGCGCAGACAAGGAGAACGAGAACCCCGAGAAGGTTACCAAGACCGACGTCGAAGCTGTAGAGGCCGTTGTGCTCGAAATCAAGACAGCTCTCGAGGGTGTCAGCAGTACCGACTTCGCCACCTTTGCCAGCAAGGACGATATTACGAGCCTCGAGACCATTGTCAAGGAGTTCCAAGAGAAGCTTGACACCACGGTAGACTCGAACACCAAGGCTGTCGCCATCCGGGATGAGGAGATGACTGGTGTCGGTGAGCGCGTCACCGAGGTCAGAAGCTTCCTTGAAGAATTCCAGGAGACGATCAAGTCCAAGCTTGAGGAGGGTTCTACTGGCGTTGAGTCCCTTAGCAAGCTTCTCGAGACTATGGGCGAGAAGATTGACAAGAACGACAGCGTTGGCGCGGACCTGAAGGAGATGTTCGAGACAATGAAGACTGAATTCGAGGACTCCAAGGCCGTTGTTTCTGGCGTCAAGGTTGAGTCCAACGAGGCGACAACCAGTCTCGGCACCAAGATTGACGACAAGATTAGCGAGCTGGTTGCCAAATACGACGACCTGCAGACGATGCTTGACGACAAGAGCAAGGTCAGTGAAGCCCGAGACGTCGCCACCGAGGCCGCCGTTGTAGAAACCAAGGCTGTTGCCGACGAGCTGAAGCTTCTCATTGACACCCTGGGATCTACTGTCACCGACTCCCTGGAGAAGATGGAAGAGGCGTCAAAGACCGTCTTCACTTCAGTCGAGGATCTGGTTCTTAAAAATGAGGAGAACCACACCGAAGATAAGACCGAGCATCAGCAAACCCGCGATCAAGTCACCCAGGCTCTGTCCGCCGTCGAGCTCCTGAAGGGCGATGTTGGCGATTACCAACCCAAGATTCTTGAGGCCGTCAAGGACATCCTCCTCCTCGTCGGAGAGCATTTCGAACACTCAAGGTCCTCAGCTACCGACATCCAGGAGAAGATTGTTGAGGTCCAGCCTTCAGAGGAGATGAAGGCACTTCTCCCTCCCGACAAGTACGACAACACCGAAGTCCACGAGAAGCTCAACAAACTTGTGGAGGAGAAGTACGACGATGCCGAAGTTCGAGCGCAGCTTGCCCAAATCATGGAGCACAAATATGACGATGCAGAGGTGCGCCAGCGATTGGATCGCATCATCGAGGAGAAATACGATGATGTCAATGTCCGCGAGCGACTGGATCAAATCATCGACTCCAAGTACGACGACGCAGAAGTCCGCGAGCGACTGGACTTGATTATCGATTCGAAATACGACGACGCTGAAGTCCGCGAGCGTCTGGATCACATCATCGAGCAGCACAAGTCGGATGACCTCGAGGTTCGCGAGAGGCTTGCTCAGCTTATTGAGCAAAAGTATGATGATGCTGAGGTTCGCGAGAAGCTCGACCTCATTGTTGCTCAGAAGTACGACGACACAGAGGTCCGTGAGAGACTTGACATGATTGTTGCCCAAAAGTACGACGACGCTGTCGTTCATGAGAAGCTCGACAAGCTTGCTGAACACAGCACTACGACAGCCGATCAAGCATTCTCTCGTCTCGAGACCCTCGACAAGGTCCACGCGTCCGTGGTGAAGACCGCAGCCGACATCTCTGAGTTCCTATCTACCCAGAAGCAACGCATCACAGACGACCATGAGGACAGGGAGAGGGCTCTCCAGGAAACCATTGTTGCGACTGAACGGAAGCTAGTGGAGAAGGATCACGTCGAGGCGTCGGTCCTGAGCCTCCGAGACGAGGAGGACAGGCTCCGAAGCAGCATCGCAAGCTTACGAACCGAGCAAGAGGGCCTGATTCGCCAAAGGACCAGACTCACTGCCGATGTTTCCTCGCTTGAGACAGCCATGCGTCTGCGCAAGGAGGAGCTGTACGAGATGGAGGGTCGCGCCGAGGGACTGGAGCGCCGCATCTTGGAGGGCGTTATGGATCACTCTCGTGTCCTTCTCATGTCCAAGGCTAACAAGGGTAACGACACGATGAGCCGCAAGAGGGTTAAGAAGTCCACCAACGACAACGAATCCTCTCAAACACCTCGTAAGCCAATGGTCAACATGGCTTTGGCGGCTAGACGGAGCCTCGCGGCCCCGGCTCAAACCGGAACCACCAGGAGAATCGTGTCGCTTAGCCAGATTAATAATAACGTGGCCTCGACCGGGTTCAAGAGAAGTCAGAGTGTAAGGACTCCTGCCGGCAAGGGCAAGGCGTACCGGAAACGAAGCTGGGGGGGTGATCTCGACAATGGCCTTGGCGACTTCGACAAGGAGAATGTGGACGTTGACGCCACCGTCGAAGAAGTTGACGAGCACGAGCCGCGTTCGACGATACCGGAATCTGACTTGCCTGTTGACTTGCCTGCTGACTCGGCCGGCGACGACACCATCGTTCTCGACTCGGCAGTCAATGACGACGGCGTTGACAGCGACAACGAGACGTTGCGAAGGAGTAGCAGAGGCACCGTGGTGACGAATAGCACGGACATGTACACGGATTCAGAGGCCGGGTACAGTGAGTACAGTGACACTGGGAGCGAGTGGACGGAGAGCGCGGTCGGCACCGATGCTGGCGGCGACGGCAACGAGCTGGTGGTTTACGGACAATAGGGATCCTGACACAAAGGTGTGTGGTTACACGGGGTTCTAAGGGAGCATGGGAGTATTGGATGATAGCATGCGTGCGGGTTTGAGCCTGGATTGGGGCGTTTTCTTCTTTATATCATTGACGACAGAGATGGGAACGAGATTGACATGTCTCTTTGTTTGGCCCTCTCCTTGGTCGAGTCGTGTTTGGTCTGTTATTGTTTTCACGTATTATCCATATCTTTCTTCATAGGTTCCGAAGGAACTCCTGAAAATGATTCGAAATCACCCTTCTGGTTCTTCCCCGTCGTCGTGATATGTCGAGGCTACATGCTGATGTAGGTTGAGAGGACATTTAGTAGCTTATTGATCCTGCGGGCGGTGAGATGCTAATTAGTCATTTGAAAGCTGCAACTAAACCCCGAGTGAGAGCATCTTGCTCCATCAATCTTCAACTGCTTCACTTGTAAGTCCTTTCTATATGCACCATTTCCAAGGACTTTTTTACTTATCCGTCGTTGTACATAACCAGGGGCTATGCGACTCATCAACATCGAGACACTCTAGATGGAGGAGTTCTTCGGCCAAGCCATCCCTGAATATGCGGTTCTGTCGCACACCTGGGCCGAGCAGGAGGTCTCGTTCGACGACTGGCAACGCCCCGAGTTTGCCGAGACGAAGAAGGGTTACGGCAAGATCCTGGGCACTTGCAAGTTCGCGTCCAAGATCGACGGCCTCAAGCACGTGTGGGTCGACACAGCCTGCATCGACAAGCGGAGCAGCGCCGACCTGTCCGAGGCCATCAAGTCCATGTTCCGGTGGTACAGCGGCGCGCAGGTGTGCCTGGTCCATCTGGCCGACGTCGACGCGCCGGAGCCGCCCGTTGCCGCGAGCCCCAGGGACGTTTTGACGGGGAGAGCGGGGCCGGAGGCGGCGGCCTTGACGGACGACGTGCGGCGGCAGTTCCGCGAGAGCCGGTGGTTCACCCGGGGCTGGACTCTGCAGGAGCTGCTTGCGCCGCGCTACCTTCTGTTCCTCTCCAAGGACTGGAGCCTGCTCGGGAACCTGCAGTGGCTGGTCGAGGACATCGGCACCGCGACGGGCATCCCCGAGCGGTTCCTCCTCGGCGAGCTCGAGCTGCAGACGGCCAGCATCGCGCAGCGCATGTCGTGGGCGGCCGGGCGCGAGACGACGCGCATAGAGGACATGGCCTACTGCCTGATGGGCCTGTTCAACATCAGCATGCCGCTGCTCTACGGCGAGGGCACGCGGGCGTTCCGGAGGCTGCAGGCCGAGATCATCCGGGAGTCGTACGACCACTCCATCTTCGCGTGGCAGGGCGACGGCGAGCTCGACGCGGCCGGCGACGCCAACTACCCGATCCTGGCGCCGTCGCCGCGCTGCTTCCGCGAGCACTCGCGCGTCATCCAGGCGTGGGACCACAACGAGCGCAGCCACTACACGCTCACCAACAGCGGGCTGCGCATCACGCTCCCCGTGCTCAAGACGGTCACGCCCGGGCTGATCCTGGCCGTGCTGAACTGCCGCTGGAGCACGCGGTCGTCCAAGGACCGCGTCTGCCTCGCCCTGTACAGCACCAGCGGCGACCGGTACACGCGCCTGGCCAGCATCCCCGTCAAGCTGGCCTCGGCGGCCGGCGTGCTGCCGGGCACCCGCAAGAAGATGTACGTGACGTCGCCGGACAGCCTGGACATGGGCGACATCAGCAGCTGGGCCACCTTTGCCATGCTGTGGTCGCCGACGGCCATGGGCGCCCCTGAGCACCACCCGCCGTCCACGTTCCTGGCCTTCGAGGGCGGTCCCGACCAGCCGCCGCCGCGGTACCTGGAGCCGAGGCTCGGGTGGAGGAGGCTGCTCTGTCCGTGGACGCGGCCGGGGCTGATGGAGCTCTGCGCGGCGGGGCCGGCGACGTACGCGGCGATCCTCGAGTTCACGGATCCGCAGACGTCTAAGAAGGTGTGCGTGGTCATTGGGAGGCGGCCCCGGGAGGACGGCGACCTGAGCACGGGCAGGAACGGCAGCGGCAACGACGTCGACGAGCCCCTGTGGTTCACTTACATGATGAAGCGAGGGCCCTTGCCAGACAAGACGTTCGAGGACGTCTTCAAGTGGGCGGGCGCGGGCGAGACGGACCTGGCGAAGCCCGGCCAGCAGCCCGGCGCGAAGCCGTACGCCGAGATCCAATTCCCGGCGTGGGGGGCCAAGATGCAGTGGGTTCCGGCGGGGTGTCCGATGGTCATCATCCGGACGGACCAGATATTCGCCAAGGCCCGTACGAGGCCCAGGCGAGAGGATGAGAGCGAGTGAGGATTAATGGGTGAAGGTGTAAGTGAAAGTGAAAGATGGGAGATCCAAGTACACACTCGTCAAATATGGAACGGCGTTGAGGACCTTCCGAAAGTGGGGCCGGGTGTGCCCCACCAAATCGCCTGAAAACAACCCCGCCACACCCACGCTTCCTCCTCCATCTTCAAACCGCGTCGCACCGGCCGCGCATTTCTGGATACGCCCTCGCAGCCCCCCGCGCGCGACCACCAAAAACCCACGCAATGGACCAAACGTCCACGGGCGGCGGCCTTCTCTCCGCGCCAGAGCTGTCCCCACTGGAGCAGGAGGTCCTCGACGAGTACGAGCGTCTCGCCGAGAACATGAACAAGGTGCGAAACTGGCTGTGTGACCCCGGCGGCTTTCCCTTGAATGCCGGTCCGAATCAAAACATAAACAAAATGCTGACGCCGTGCGACGCCCTCTAGCTGGCCACCATCCTCGACCACCTCGCCTCCAACCCCAGCACCGAAATCCTCGACGGCCTCCGTGAGCTCGAGCGCAAGACGAGCCTGGCATTTACCCTCCTCAAGGCGAGCGTGTACAGCATCGTCCTGCAGCAGGAGATTGACTGGGGCGACGGGTCAACAACTTGATTGAAGCTATTGCACCGGAGAGCCCGTACATGGAGATGAGGTTGCTAGACGGGAGGGAGAAAAACTCCTCTCCTTGCGAGTTGGGAAATGCAATGTCTACCGCGCCGAGGACGATGATTAGATACAAGACATGATACCCAGCCAAATCACGAATGCGATGAACGACTACAAACCCCGGCATAAACGCGTCAAGGACATGCATGGCTTGTCAATTGTTGCTGCTTAGCCAAAAAAATGATTCTACACGTACAGCAACCCTGCCATCACGCCGGGGAGATGGGGAGAAGAACCCTCCCTATAGGTACACGTTACAAGTCGTGGTAATACACTTTAATATACAGCTCCACCGTAGTACACCTTCCGCACGTCCACCAGCTTCTTGCCGCGGCCCATGGCGATCTGCTCCGGGTCCGGCTGGTTTGTCAGCGCTTGATATGCCGCCTTTACTGAGTTCATTGGGTTCTTAGATCGCGGCATTCGCGCCGCGATGTCGTGGATGCCTGCTGCGCGGCACATCTCAAAGATGCGATGTGGGCAGCGCAGTCCAAAACCTGTCATAGTTTGCCGTTAGTATATACTCCCCTAGGTGAGTAATGGCTAGGGGAAGACGGTTTGAACTTACCAGGAGGACGAGCCATCAACTGGACAACAGTGCCAGATACCTTGGCAGAGATGTCGCCGTAGACGGTGCGGTTCTCGTATCGGCGGATAGGCTTCATGTTTCGGATGGCGAGCATCTGAGCTGTCTCCTCGGCGACACCGGGCTCCGTGGACTTGGCCATGCCAAGGCCGAGGCGGCCGTTGCCGTTGCCGGCGATGGCGACGACCGAAGTACTGCGAACCTTGCCCAGACGCGTTTGGTTGGAAACCCAACGGGTCACAAGGCCCTTTGTGAGAAGCGAGCGGATATCCTTGAGACTCATGCCCGTTAGGCGCTTGATCTCCTGGAACTTACCCGCGTCGTCCTGGCCCATATCCTCCGGGTCGGCGGCGTGCTTGTACAAGCCCTTGACACCCGGCACCTTGCCCAGGTCGGCGGCCTCGGCCGAGTGGAGACGCTCCACGCCAGCCGGGCCGTCCTGGAGGAGCTCGAGGCTGCTGGGCTCCACCTCGCCTTGGTGAGAGAACTCGACGATCTTGTCAAGCTCCTTCTTCCACTCAGCGTCGACGGCCTCGTCCAGCTCCATAGCCTGCGCGCGGGTCATGTATTCGGGCCCGGTGGCGGTGGCTTCGGGCTCCGGGAGATCCTCCTCAATTAGGTAGCGCTTGGCCAGCTCCGGGTCGGCCTCCATGTCCTTGAGCTCATCCTCGGTCAGGTCTATCAGCTCCTGGCCGGTGCTCTCCTTGACTCGGCGCATGGCGCGGACCATGGCCCGCGTCAGCTGGTCGCTCGTCTTCTTGTCGGTAATCTTCATCATCTTCTGTCCGTAGTTGTCGATCCACTCGCTGTGGTCAGGCCACTGGACTTCCCTGGGGGTGCTCTTGAGGACGGGCTTCAAGTCGTAGCGGGGGTCCAGGACGGTGTAGTCCTCGATGTAGTCGGGGCGGTACGGGTCGTCTCGTAATCGGCCTTGGATGATCATGTCCTTGGTGTCGACGGCCATTTCTCCCGCGGCCAAGGCCTCGAGCTGCTCGGGCGAGTACTTGGACTTGAGGTGCTCCTTGTCCTCCTTTGAGAACTCGGGGAACTTGTCCTTCTGGTACTTTTCCATATTTTCGGGCTTCAGCAAGCCAAGCTCCTCGGCCTTGACATTGCGGAAGCGGGACTTGCGACTGGACCGCGGGGCAGAGGTGTGGAACTGTTGGCACGGGATGGCGGTGGCAGGAGTCGTCCGGGTCGAGGAGAGGCAGCGGCCGAGGAGGCTGCGCGCCGGGCGTGCGACGCTCATGGCCGGCAGGAGTCGGGTCCGCTCAATGGATTCGCGTCCGGGGGTATCGGTTCGTGAGGTTCGTGGGGGAGCGAACGGACGGCGGGCACCCAAAGTCGACTGGTCTGGTGCGACCTTTCACTCACGAGCTCGAGATTTTTTTGGGATACAGGAATCCTCAATTGAGAGGAGGGACGCTAGTGCCGGTGGGAGCGTCTGGGCCAATCAGAGTAGCTGTCAGTTCGGAGTGGTCAGAAGAGGGACGCCGCAAACGTTAGCGACACGTGCATCATCACGTGGACGTCTGAGGCAATCCGGATGTACATGGACAACTAGCAGCCCATATCTTTCGCACAGCAAGATATCCGACAACGAGTTGGACCATGGCCATATTTGGACATCTCCGAAAGAGCTAAATTAACCCCCCCACAGCTCACTTACAAGACTGACCTCCCTGGCCTCAGTTATTAAGGTCTCGACGGCTTGAATCGCTTGATGCCCCCTGGTCTAATTATCCCGTTCAGTCCAGCGTCTTCGTAACCAATCAGCTGAAGCCGCCGCCACCGTATCAGTCGACTTTTTTGCTGCAACTGTGAAACGTCTCAGCTCGCCTTTCCGGGATCCAGTGGGCCGTCACCGTCGCCATCGTCGTCGCCGTCCTGCCCAGACCCCAGTGACGATCCATCGGAATTGTGACGCTTTTGGTTTCGACTCCCCACGACTTCAACCCGTTTTCTTCCCTTTCCCTCCCATGTCGTGGTTTCCCCCTTCTCTTTTCCTCATTTCTATTTCGATTCCATTCCGACTCACTCTCTTCTTGTGATTATTACCTTGACTTCGCCCATTCGCGTTCTCTCCCTCTTCAGCACATCACCACCAGCTCGAATACAACGTACCTCTACGTCACTCCGTTTCCTCCTCCCGCTATTCCCGCCCTCGATTGTCCGGCACACTCGAGACCGGCCAACCCTCGCTTCTTTAATCACCTCTCCTTGAAATACATTCATTTCCGCCTCACCGCGCCTTGAAGCCACCGCTCCCATGGGTCAATTCGATTGGTTCTCCAAAATCGGCGCCACGGACGAGGCCGTCGCCGTCCTGAACGACCAGCCCATCCTCTTCACCATCCTCCTCATCGTCCTCGTCGCAGTCGGCTTACAGTTCGCCCTGCACTGGTACATCGGTTTCGCCACCTTAAAACCCGAGCAGCGCAAAGCAGCGCAGGCCGCAAAGGAAAAGAAGGCTGCCGCTAAGAAGAACAAGAACAAGAAATGAGTCGGGAGACGAACCGAATTCCCAACATGTCACCGGGCAGTAATTTTGAGCGCGGCCCATGGCGAGGACCATAATGCCTGAGCTTCTTCGAGGGCAACCAATACAATATCTGCTTCAAGAGGCGCAGCGAGGCCACCAGTTGTCTACCCATTATCACTTCACCAATTGAATCATTAGCGATGGATGTAAGGAGTACAGTTCAATCGGAATCTGAGCGTTGCTTCAACTGCACGTCAATGAATGCGGCTGTATTTAGCACTTGTAATTTATCATCATGGGATTCCGCCCTCAGATTGGCAAACCCTAACTTGTAGTCAACCTTTCAAGCTTCTTAGTTTCTTGTTCCTTCTTGTCTACAAAAAAAAAAAAAAAAAATCGCATTTACATTCCCACTGCTCTATCCTTTCATATGGCCGGATTATCATACGAGAGCCAGTCAGCAAATGACTGAAAACTTCCAGGATCGTTGCCTGCACACTCTGCCCCTTCTTCTGCGTAAGCCGGAGCCCCGTAACTGTTTCCAAAGGAAATATCGTTGTTGTAGTTCCCCGTCTCGAAACTCTCTGTGGACCACGGATTCCCGACAATGTCCTGCTCTGGTCCCAGTAGCGGACTAAAGCTGTCGTAGGCTACAGTAGTTTGGGCAATTGGAAGATCCGGACATATTGAGCTGAAGGATTGGCTCTCTGCCACCAGATCTTGGTCACTCGGTAGAGCTGACCAATTGACTGAGACGGGCCCAACTATGCTCAACATGCTTTGGCTTGGGCCGTCCTCCTCTTTGTTGACCTGGAAGCACGCTACTTCCCTAGGCTCCCCTGAAATGATGAGACTGAAGTCCTCAGCCGCATTTGACCCTAAAGCAGGTTGGACTATTAAGCGTTCCCTTTTCGGCCTTTCTTTCAAAGAAGGTAGTCTCGGATTCGTCACGAGAACTTCCCATGCCCGTTTCTCGATCCCCCGAGTAATGCGTTCCCACTCAACGGAGGGTGATTGCCCTTGTATGATTGGTGACCGGAGATTTGCGATCTTTTGCCGTAGACATTGGGATTCTGCATTTTTCATACACGCTAATGATGTACTTATGACCTTTAGAAAGCCAAGGCGGTCGGATACCGTCTGTTTGAGGTGTTAGCGCTATCTGTGTAAATCATTCCCATTCATACCTTGAGATACGGAATGTGGAAGACCCCGGGAGCTAGCCTGGTGAGACAGCGTGATGAAAGACCACCAACGATTTGAATCCCTTTGTATTTCTTCGCAGGCGCAAGCAGCAGCTGCTCAAGCATGACTACCACCAAAGCAGAGCTATTCACTTTGTTCAAAATCTCATCGATGACTAATTTCGGTCCCGCACTAAAACTTTGAGTAGACTGGTGCATCTCGTGGCAGTGGGAAGAGAAATTCAGGCTGGAGATGAAGTTATCGACGGCCCACTTATCGTCCAAGTCGACAGAAAACACATCGTCATGTTCACCCATCCCTAGAGTGTTCTCCTCGTTCACTCGGCGTGAAGTTGGTCGCTTGCGCTTCTTGCCTTGATTGTGGCGACCATTGTTTAATGTGAGCGATCCTTTGGCTTCAATCTCGACGACGTTAATCGCAAGGATAAGGGCACGGAATTGCGCAGTGGCCGCTTCTGTCGGAGGTGCAAGAGCAGAAGACAAATCTGGATGTTGGATCGAGAAGCTCATAAGGCCTGGCAACTGGGTTTGTGTATGGCAGCTATACTCTAAACGAAGGCCCAGGCGTTGCCACAGCTGTTAACCGCGGTTAGCTATGGATTGAGCAGAAAACGAATGGGGGCTTGGCATACTTCGCACTCCTTGATCGACTGGGCAAAGGCTGCGCGCTGCGTGCTGTCAAGAACCTGGGTTCCATTGACTGCAAGCGACACCTCGATGCAACAACTGCCTGTCCGGGCGATCCAGAGATGGGACTCCTCTACAACGGCAAGGAGCTGCTCGATAGTCTCAATGCCTGAATGGCGTGTGGGAAGATCGAGGCAAAACGACGATGTTACTGTAATCTCGAGGTGTTCCTGCTTCAGAAGCACCTGCAAAGGTGGTAGTGGCAGCGCGGATGCAATGACATCATCCAGCCAAGGACTGGGTAGATCCATGGGATGGGAAGAGAATCAGGGAAGCTAGGGAAGCATAGATGTTCATTCTAGGTAGGACAGGTTGAGAGTGATGCCATGAAAGAATTGCTCTCGATGTTCCTGGCCGTGGAAGAACCGGGTTGCCAGTGCGAGACAGGTGCCCAGTCCCGTTACGTCGAGTTCGGGGATGGTTTAGGAAGGAACGCAGCATCAAACCACGATCGGTCCAAAAGAGGCAGGCTCGCGCTCCGAGTAATGAGTACGAGGGAAACACAGCCGCCTCGCCAAGTCGCGAGGTCAGGAAAAGCAACAATAGTACATCGCCAAGGGCTTCGGAATGAATGGCATTAAGGCGTGCCCAAGAGCACGCAAAGCCAACACCAACTGGTCATTGCCCAACAAGCTGACCATTAGCTATAGTCCAACAACAAAGTGTACCACAAGTCTAAAACATGTTCCTGCTAAATGCCCATCACACATCGCATGATCCAAAAGTAGATTAGATGTATAGTCGCCCTAACTCCTCATGCTTTAACTATTTAGCGAACCAGGGAAACTTCTTCTTGGGCGGCTCGGCCAATCCCCCAGACGTGCTCTCAACCTGTATACTCCGCTGATAGATATCCTAAAACGTGTGTTAGCGGAAAGCACGACGTCCAGCAGGGAGGGGGTTATCTTACCTCGTCATCTATTGGCATCCGGCAACATAAAATCAGCTCTCGGGCAAGATCATGTTTGACGAGATTCGGGTACGCGGTGCCCTGGCTCTTCATGATTGGAAGGAGGACTTCTCCCAACACCTCAAACTTCTTCCAGTTGATACGATCACCATCGGGACCAACAAAAGTCTTGCTGCCCTCCTCAGCTGACACCAGATCTCGCCGGTGGAGTGGGATGAAGGGAATGCGCGGCAAAGGCGAGTTTTCCCAAGCCAGTCGGTACGCAAAATGACTCTTTTGCGTTCCCATCAAAATAACCAATCTTGCAAACCGCTTCTGAGTCTCGGCCGGCACCAGCGCTCGCGTTTGGGTCAATCGGTGAATTGCTGTACCGTTAACTCCAGCCAAGACGGCTGCCAACCCGTTGTAATTATTCAGTTGTCGTAGTTTTAGTGCAATGCTCATAAACTTATCCAGCATCTGCGCTCGGTGTTTCGCCTTGTCTCGTAAGAGAATCATATTCGCTACCCACTTGGCGACGTGGTTGAAATGGTTGATCATCCGGTTGACGTTGTTCAAGCTCTTGCACTTCTCTTTCTGAGATGAAGACAAACTGACGTGCCTCACAAAGTCTCGGATCCGAATAGAAGAAAACATGATCCAGTCGATCCGTGTTAGCTCGTCTGCAACGTCGTCATCCGAGATGTCCATGAAAATGTGGTATCGGAACTTGTTCATGGGCAAGGTGTCTGTGGGCTCGAGGCCGGCTGCCACTCTCTCGTACTCGTCGTATGAATGGAACTGTACTTGGCTCCCGGCACTGCTTCCCCTGTCCACAAACGACGTCTCTGAGCTACCCGATGGTCTCCCATCCAGATCCTCATCGACCGTCAGAGTACTGACTCCCGACGATAGCTCATGGACGTCTTTGGACAATATCTCGCTCGCAATCATATCGCCCTTGTCGTCCGAGTTTGCCCAACCAGTGTCATCATCTTCCACCACGTTAAAGTGGAGGTTTCGACGCATATGCTGAGCGGCTATGGAGAAGATGGGTTCCGTAGAAAGATGCTTGATGAAATCCTCCAAGTTTCTCCTGGTAAGTGGGCGCGCAAAGTCGCCGGGGTAAAGCGACACCCACTTGGCTACCATTTCGATAATCCGAAGCTGCGTGGCTGTTTTGGACAGATAATGAGTCGTCTTGTCCTCTCGGACTTCGTCTAGTCGTGTAAGAATGGCCGAAAAAAGCTCTCCGGGAGCTGCAAACTTTCGGTAAAGACAGAGGAAGATGTCGGAGAAGTTGTTGTCCGCCCTCGATAGCCTAGGGGCAAGTAATCGATCTACCAAATCGTCAAATGATACCCCCACCATCTTTGCGGGCTTGTCGAGGACGCTGTCGTCATTTCGCTGGAGAATGGGGATATCATCCGAATGCCGGTACGATTCAGCGTCTGACTCTTCAACATCCAGGTGCGAATCACTGCCCTGCCTATCCAGCCGGATACCGGGAGTCCTGAGCATGCTGCTGACCGTTTGCGGTTGTCCATGATCCCCTAACTCGCGGACTGAACCTGAAGAATGACTTGCGCTCTGATGCTGGCCGACTCGAGGGCTACGCGCTCGGTAATTTTCGGTGACGGGAGGAGTGGAAATTCCCCGGAGAAGAGAGAAGTCGGAACTCGCTCTGCTGTGTTTGCTATTCTGACTCAGGGGTCGTCCAGCTGTGGGATCGGGAGCTTCAAGATTGGCGGCCGACTGCGCCCGGCGGCGCGAGACCGTCTCACCGTTCCCTTCTTAAGATGTCAGAACCAGCGAACAAGAAATGAACGGGCTCCAAACCTACCTTTTTTGATATTTATCGCGGCTCGAAGAATAGTATTGAGAGCCATTCTGGCGATCTCGGGCCGTTCTGCGGGGATCTTATATGTAGCGACGCATGTCCTGAATACCGGATGGTTCGACATTGCATCTGGGTCAACCCGCCAGTCCTGCTCGGGGTTCTCGCATTTGCAGGCTACCAGGCTGCATGGAAGGCCGGAATTGGTGAGGGCGGCTAGGTACGATCAGTACATCTTCGTCGCGAGAGATAGGGGGGTCGTACTCAGTGTCTGAGGGAGCTCGCGAATCGAGTCGTGGTTCATAACATCGTAGAGGACGAGGGCGGCGTCGACCCGCGGCACGATGTGGCCGTTGATTTGCTTTGGCCATTGAATTGGCTGGGCTGGGCTCAATTCGAAATACTCTAGATCCAACTCGAGGAGGGTGACGACGTGGGAGGTATTGTCGACCAATATGCGCACGGTGGAGGCGTTTGAGATTGGCGGACGGGAGAGGCCCAGGACGCGCTGGACGAAGGAGGATTTGCCGACGCCAGTGGAGCCGATGATGGCGATGTTGAAGCCCTCCATGTTGGAGGATGAGGGGGACTAGGGAGTTCAAGTCACGGTCAGTCCCCGCATATCCGACGTGTCTCAAATTCACACGACCCCTGCCCCGCGAGGGTCAGACAGGTGGGGTCGGTGTGTTGGAGTGATGGACATACCCAGTTGGATGAAGGGGTGGCGGTCAGAGAGTCTCGACGGGGGGGCGGCCAGTGCTGGCTTGGGGTATTGTCATTGCTGTCGCGATCGTCGCCGTAGTTGTCGCCGTCGTCGTCTTGGTCGGAGAGGGATTGGTAGACGGAGCTGCCGTCCGAGTCCTCAGAGACAGCCGCGGGGCTGTAGCGTTGGAAGAAGGGGTCGTCGACAATCGAACCGGCCGAGTCTTGGCGTCTATGGCTCGGGGATCGGTGTTGGGAACGGCTTCGGAAGAGGGCGCTGGCGAGGTTCGCACTACTGCTGGGTGAGTAGCGGAGAGGAATCGAATCGGCTACGGCCAGTCGGCGGGAAGCCGGCGAGCCTGGAATCGAGTAAGCTTGTCGTGAACCAACATGGTCGGGATCCATGGTTGCGATCGAATTCGCAGTCGAGTTCGCAGTCGCAGTCGCAGTCTCAGCGACTCGCAGCAGAGGTGAAGAGGAGCATGTGATGCCAGAGGAGCAAAGTTCGTGGTGGGGATCAGGTCGTGGAGAACTGGAGACCCAGGGGGCGGCCGAGTCAAGAGGCAAGGGAATAGGAGAAGGCGGAGCTAGTTAGGGATACAGAAAGGGCCAAAAAAAAAGGCAGAGGACAAAAAGGCTAACGAGAGGACACCCGGGAAAGGCAGAAATAGACGACGGGAGAGAGACGAGAACCAAAAACAAGTGACTAACAAAGTTGCGGATGGAGGGAGGAGGAGTCCGGGGGAGAAAACGCCTCTTCGGCCGCGAGGCTTTTCCAACCGCCGAACAACCAACTCGAATCAACTAGACCAGCTGCAACTGAGACCTGTTGTCGACCCGTCAGTCGACTTTGTCATGTCAGCACCGCCACCACCACCACCTCCTGCTCCTGCTCCTCCACTACCACCGCGAAGGAAGCCCGTAGGCGCATCGGCATCGGCATCGGCATCGGCATCGGTGTCTCGGCGGACTCTCGTACAAAGCACCTACCTCGTGTACAAGTCTGAACGGTGAACCCAGCAAACGCGGGCTGGTTGGCGGTGTCCCGTCCCTCCCTGGCGGTGTCGAGGCGGATGCGATGCACGTCAGAGGGGCAGCATGGGCAGGCCTGGGTTGGCTAGGAGGCGATGCAGCGCTTCAGTTGGCGAGATTGGCAGGGTGACACGGATGGGTAGCGGTGTCTGGTCTCAAAACACACAACCGACCGAGGGCGGCAGCGCAAGCATCGAGAAGCTCCAACGCTGGAGATGGAGGGGGAGGTTGGACGTCGAGCGTTGAACGTTGGACGTTTCGGGTGGGATGTTGGGGAGGGGGAGGCTGCTGGTTAAGACGACGGGAAGAGGGTGTCGGCCTCCCGCTATCTCTAAACTACTGCTCCGAAGGATGCTGGTACCTTGGAGCTTGATTAACTTGTCATGGAAGTTGGAACCCCGAGGAAGCGGCCCGGGGGTCCTGTTCGGCCGGTGCCCAGTGCGTGTTCATCGGTGCTCGCGACTCCTCACTCCTCACGGCGTTGGTCTCTTATTAGCCTACATAGTACAAAGTACCTAGGCCCGCCTCTGCATCGGTGTGCTTCCCCCCATGTTGCACTGCTCCAAGCGCTGTGCTGATGCCAGGGTCCTCCTGCGTTGGCGTTGGTGTTGGTGTTGGCGTTGGCGCACCGATGGACAGGGGGACGTCTCCACGGCTGGGGGAAGGCCGGGAGCGTTAATAACGAGTCAACGACTCAACGACAGGGTAGCGGGCATCTTGCAATCCATCCATGAGGTGCTGCACCGTACGGACGGGCATGGATCCGCTTGACCCTTGAACCCGACCCAATGGGCGGGAATGAGCTCTACGAAATGCTATACGGATATTTGCTGCAGGCCAGGCGGCAAATACGTAGTCTGGAGCTTAACTTGGCCATGCCTCGATGCAGGGAATTGCCTACCTCAGCGATCCAGTAGGTACTTGGGTAAGCCAGGCTAGTAGTAGGCACCGCAGGCAGTATCCGTGATCCTGCATAGACATTGTTCCACGTGGCAATCGAAAACATCCCAGGTCTGCTAGTTGCCCCGACCACCACCATGTGCGAGGTGTCTGCCCCGATTTGTGTGATTTTTGGACACACTAGGCATAACTGCCTAGGTAGGTTACTCGGGCACTTACCTACAGCACGCACTGGCAAGGTCTTAGTAGTGTAGAAAGTAGCATCGTGATACGACCCTTTGTTCAGTGCTTCACTAGACAAGCACTCCCATCTACGAAAAACATGGAGGGTCTCTGTCATCTGCACAAGTACTGAGGTGCCCTCCCTCGGAGCTTTAAGGCTAGATCTCTCCACCTTCCTGAGCAAACCCACCACACACATCCACTGAATAGTCCCCAGTCGTTCATGCTAGGAATCGTTCTCCAGCCATCGTTCGACGGCTTCATCCTCTGCCGATTATCATCCTGATTAGTTACAAGAGTGGGCACTTGACATTGCAATGATCCTAGGCTTGGGTTATCCTTGCTTTGCCCGCGCTCGGGGTTGTCGATCGTAACATGCTCCAGGTCAGTAACTGCGTGTGACAGCGCACCATTTCAACCGACCCCTGTTCATATTAGATGCTTTGCGCCTCACGCACGTCCGTTCACAGTACAACCGTGCGGTGCGTGTACACTCAACGCTGTATATAGTATCTATACTATGTATCTGTAGGTAGGAGACACAGAACAGCTCTTTGTTTACAGGAGTTGCATCATCACCACCATCACTATCACCATCACCAACACCCTGCTACCCTACAACCTTACTTGTACATGTTCATGTGCAGGCAGGAGCTTCCCCCCAATGGGAATGCACACGCCTGTGGTCACACTTCTGGCCGTTCGGTGTGCCGCACCACCCCGCAAGCACGTGGGAGTCTCCCGCGGCCAATCGACACCCTGTCACCTCGCCGCCAACGAGCGACGAGTGACGAGTGACGAGCACCCGATCTTGCAGCAGCAGCAGAAGTCACCTCGCAGGGCCGACGAAACGGTCATGGTGACACCATGCCGGGACCTCAGAATGACCATGCAACGCAAACGACGACCGGGAGCGCCCCGCCTCACGACCAGGTTTCCCCGAGCGTATCACCGTCCGCCGTAGCCGCTTCAAGGACAATTGCGGGAAGTGGCTTGCGAGAGGGGAACCGGAATCAACCCTTTCGAGTGGTAGTATTCGTATGCAACGTCTAGCGGGCCTGCAAAGCCCACGAGGCCCGGTCTTTGTCCTGCCAAAGTCGACTTTTAAGGGTCCTGGGAATCGCTGCATCGATCAACCTTCCCTCTGCCGTGCTGGCTCGCTCTTTGGGACAGCCGCGAATGACGTCGGCTAGATCGGCTTGGCAATTCCCCTCCAAGCTTTCCCATCGGAACCTTCGCGGAAACTGTGATTCCACGGCTCCCTGGCGCCCGGGCGGGCTTGGCTTCGTCTTTGGCGCAGCTGATGATAATACCACCATGCAACTTAATGAGCCAATAAACTGAGCAGGTACATTGTGCGCACGACGACACCGCTTTCGTCCATGTCCGCGGGGCTGCAAACCGTCTCCACATTGAGCACGCAGGTTCGCCCAAGTCACCAATTGTCTTGCTTCCTGGCTGGCCTAGATGACACGACCGCTCGGGTTCCTGTGAGGATACGGAGTACTCGCGCGACATAGTGGACGACCTATACCCTTAGGCTTGGTCGCTTAAACAGAGTTCATAAGACCGTCTCGGTATCTGCTTCTTTGAGCGATCGGCGAGACGGAATGCCATACATACATGGGTGAACGCATGGGCGAACGGAATCTGTCCGCGTTACTACCTACTACCTGACCCTCGTTGCGGCCGAGAAACACGCATGCATGGAGGATGGGCTCCCCAAGAGAGAAGGAGGTTCGCAACGTGAGATATGAGGGCTGAATGTTGATCAGAGGCCAGCCCGGTCATCTCAGCAAAGCCACCGAGACAGAGTTACGCATGCTCTCTTCACGGACGAAATCAGCATGTCCTCATCGAGATGTCCGCACCATATGCCGTACACCACGAGATCATGAGATATCTGCCACAGACTCTGCGCTAAGCGAACAGTAGATTCCACCACATCTCCATGAAGTCTAGCTCAGCCGTCAATCCCCCGGAGGCGCTCCTCTTGGCCAGCTACTACGTAGTGGCCGCGCGATCTATCAATAGCCAGCTTGTCTTGGCACATTCCCAACTGCAAGAGTTGGCTGTTCCCGGACCGACGGCGCACGAGCCCTCCTGTCAAAGTGTCGTCACCGAGCCACATGAAGCCTGTAGTCTGTTAGGACTTGACGCCTCCTGGGCAGCGGGCTGAGGCATTCTCCAGAGGACATTGGCGGCAGACGCGTCTGTGGCATGAGCTTATCCTGCGGCTTTTGCGCAGAGTGGACCAGGGCATGTTGGTCCTTGTATTCCTCTCTTTGGTGGTCCCCGGTCGATCGCTCCCGGGTCGTTGAACCTCAGACTTGGGACAATAAGGCTCGAAAGCCGGCCGCAGCGTCATCACAATTGGGTAAACAAGAGACCATGAATGGTCTAACATAATCAATCAGACACCATGCTCCTTCTGTACGCACCGGGGCTCTGGATAAACTAGACTACCACGAGTGTCAAGGTTTCGGATCTTGGCCTCCCTTTGCAGTCTTGCCCTAGCGACCGAAATTCCATTCCAGATATCGATTGCCCTTGCCCGATCGGTACCGCCATCAGAGTCAGTCACGGCACCCACTATGACGCCCCAGTCGTCTTGTTGAGTTGACTCGGCCGATGGACGCAAGCGGCGCAAACGTTCTTGTGCCGGTTGTCCCCCAGGCCGGCTTGGCCCAACCCATCGGAAATAGTGGTTTGGCATTGATCCTTTGACCTGGACTTCGCGGGGACGTCTACAAACCAGGAACCCAAGGGACGGGTTGTTCTGTGATATGCTTGTTGATGGCTTGGTTTCGGGTTGTTACTCACAACACCATTCCTTGAGCTTCCAGCCATGCCATTGTTTAACACATTTGCGATCATCTCGTATGGGAAATAGCGCCGTCTCCGGCTGTCTTGAGTACGCGCGCCATCTCGGTATGACGACTGTGACGACCAACAACCAACTAGATCGCCTCCACATCTTACCTTCTCCAGGACGACCCAAGTGCGCCATGTCCGCCCAAGGCGGATATACAGCCGCAATATCGGGGGAAGAGATAATTCAGACTTTACGCCCAGTGGGTCGGATTCCGTGGGTTTCGGTGATGAGTTTACCAAGGAAACAAAGTTGCAACCGTGGGGAAATCGTATCTCGCAGTCGACCACTGATTTCCTATATCTTGCCTGACCTCTCTCTCGATCAGGTAATTTTTTCTGCAACTCAATCCTATGCTTTCTGGTCCTTTCGCAACAACAGAAGCACCTTCGTTCTTTTATAGAACCACATATATCAAAGTCGAGTCTCACCCACAACCATTGTCTCGAATACCCTTGGAATATAGATCATCCCACAGTCCGTCGACCCTTCAACTCTCACTACGTCGCCTTCGACCCTGGTGACATGACCACCATGGCTCCTCTAGCCCATGCTGTTCTAGATGACCAGACGACGTTGCTCCCAGCCCAGTTCGACACTTCCACCAAGATTAGCAAGACAAAGAACAGACCCAAGTCGTTGACTCTGTCACCGTTCGACCCCAACGAGCTAAGCCATAAGCTATCGACAGTCGCGTCCGAGCAAGATGATGATTCTACCGACTCGATGACATCCGAGTCACAGGATTCGCCCAAGGACGATCCCATGTCCAAGAACACCACACCCTCTCCAAAGACAACGGCCGCCAAAGAGCTATCTCCAAAGTTTTCCAAGCAAGGCGCTTCGCCAGCATCTCGCCGCACCAGCATCTTCCAGCACTTCTCCATCAAGGGATCCAACTACGATGCCAAGAAGGATGACGACGCCAGCCCAAAGCCTGCTCCCTATCGTCACATCCCAAAGAACGCCGCGGCTCAGTTCGCCAAGACTACGACTGTTTCGCCTCTGACTGAAAAGGCCGTCGTCACCAAGCAGGTCAAGTCTCCCGGGCCTGGCTGCATGAGCAATGGCACCATGTCGCTCCAGGAGTACAACAAGCAGTCTCGGAGGACTCAGAGCTTGTGCCACGGCAGGCCGCCGCACGACCGCAACGGCAATCCCTTCCCCTTGACCGTACTTGAGAGTACTGCTGAGGTGGATGAGGAACCCAACACGCTCAACTCGAGGCTTTCTCTACAGCCGAACCAGCTGCGAGGCTTTGATCTGGCTAACGAGATGGCTCGAAGAATGAGCACGGGCAACATGCGGGCACAGCAGCGTGGTGGTGTCGAGGTTCCGCTGCCCGTCGTCGTCCGCAATGACGCTACCAACCTGTCTGTCTTCAGACAATCATCTATCGGCTCGGCTGATAACATGTCTCCTTTCCACATGAGCAGCGGTCCCACGTCGCCCTTGAGGCAAGAGTTCGATCAGCAGCTCTCGCTCGTGCGACGAAGCTCTGACGCGAACTCGAACCCTTCGCGCAGGAGCAGTGTGGTGAACGCGCAACGCGCAACTGTCGTGGACATGTATCGGGTCGATTGGTCACAGAGCGATCAGTCGAAGCGGAGGAGAGATTCGAGGTGGAGCATTATGCGAGGCCGGATAGGCAGCACGAGCAGCAAGAGCGACAGAAAGGATTCGGTTTCTGGGGAGTCGGTCGAGCCAGGATCCCCAGCATCACCAAAGGCTGGGTTCCTGGGGAGATTCAAACTATAGTAATAACTAGACGAGCATTAATCAGGGACAACAAGGCAAATTGTAAACATGATGGAAAGGCAACATCGCCGGAGCTTAGCATGGGCATAATTAACCAACCTACCTTTAACTCGAAAGAACCAAAAAGATCTTCATTATCATTATCTATTCTTCAAACACATGCCTTTTTACAAGTGGCCACAGACATATGGACACAAGGTTCGATTATGGAACCAGCCATCATTCCCAAACCTGATCCTGGTGTTCATCGCTTTTCCTCAGCTATCAAGCGCTCAATGAGTGTGTTGTCCTCCTGCGCCAGCTGCTGCCGCAACAGGTTGGTGACGTCTGGGCCGGAATTGTCCGTGTTCATGAGGTGCAAGATCAGCTCGGAGTACTCGCGGACCGCATCTCCCTCTTCGCCGAGGGCGCAGCGGGCCTTGCGCAGGGCCTCCTTGCCGTTCCGGATGCCAACATCATGGTTCCACGTCTCCTTCTTGGGTGGGAGGCCCTTGAGCAGCGAGGCGGGGATGGCGTGCTTCTTGGCCTCCGAGTCTTGGGGAGGGAGCGTGGCGGCGTGGATTCGGAGGAGCTGGTTGGGGAGCGTGGGGTACTTCTGGAAGAGGAGCTGGAGCCGGTCGGAGGTTTCGAGGGCGTGGAAGGGGTTCGATGGGTCGGCGGGAGCGGACTGGGGCTCGGGGACTTCTAGTTGCGATGGCGCGGGATTGGGTTGAGGCTCAGGGTCGGGAGGGTGGTTTTCACGATGGGTCTTGTTGCATGCGACGGAACAGCTTGGACAGGGTCAGCTTGGAGATGGACGGAAGACGGGCGGCGGCTTGTAGACAATAAACTCACTATGGGAGATAGCATCGCGGGCACTTGTACTTGGGCGCGTTCACATTACATACGCCGCAGAGCGAAGGCGTGGGCGCCGGTGCGGGCGCGGCGTCGGCATCACCATCGGCGTCGGCGCCTTTGGGCACCGCATCGTCAGCCTGAACCGGGCGTTCAGGTTCGACTTCGGCACTCGCTTCCGGGGCAACAATCTGCGGCGACGTCGGCTGGTCTAGTTCACCCTTGCTGTCGAGCGCTGTCGACATGGCTCCCTTAGAAGAATATGTTCGCCTGGAGCCGATAAGCCGACCAACAAAGAAAAAAAAGGGTTTGAAGGTGGGTGGGTTGCTCGCAGTCAGGAAACTGCCCCACGCGTCATTGTCTATCGCAGCTGGTGGTTTGCTTGGAGATTGCGAAAGAAAAAAAAGGAATATGTGGGCCCTGTTGGCTCGGTACTTGCCATCGTGTCTGCCCTTGCATCATAGGCAGACTAGGCATTACTAATGCTCGGACCTATCACGGCTCCCACGGCTACTGCGACCGAACAAGTCGGCGGCGAAAAGTCGAGAGCCGAGCACGCCAACGACATCTTTTTGTCTCACTTCAAAGAGGCATTTTGTTAACCTGAACCCCCGTCCTACCCTCTCGACCTTTGTTCGAGTTTCTATCACCGCTCTTCCTCTCTCTCCCCCCGCGTCCACAGATCACCATCACAATGACTGCCTCGAGAGCCCCACGACTCGTCTCCCGGGTCCTGGCCTCCGTCCCCCGGCCCCTCGCCGAGACGCCCATCCGAGCGGCGCCGCGATGGACTCGCTCGCTCAGCACCCGATCCCGTCTTCCAACCGTCGCCGCCGGTGCGCGACCGCAGGTCTACGCACCGCGCCGACCAGCCGCTCCTGGTCTCGCCGGTGTCGGCAGCGGCGTCCGGACCATCTTCATTCAGACGGAAAACACACCGAACCCGGACGCCCTCAAATTCCTACCGAACCACCGGGTCGTCCCCGAGGCGATCGCGACGCCGTTCATCGAGTACCTCAACCCCCGCTCGACAATTGCGCCGCCGTACCCCTCACCGCTGGCTGCCAAGCTCATGAACATTGACGGCATCACGGCCGTCTTCTACGGCGCCGACTTCATCACCGTCACCAAGGCCGCCGACGCCAACTGGGCGCACATCCGGCCCGAGATCTTTGCCCTCATCACCGAGGCCATCACTTCTGGCGAGACGCTTGTCAACGTTGCCGAGCGCAAGGAGGGCGAGGCTGCCCATGATATCGAAGAGGACAGTCTGGCATACAACGAGGACGACAGCGAGGTCGTCGGTATGATCAAGGAGCTGCTCGAGACTCGCATCCGACCTGCGATCCAGGAAGACGGTGGCGACATCGACTTCCGAGGCTTCGACGACGAGGGATTCGTGCACCTCCGGTTGCGAGGCGCTTGCCGTACCTGCGACTCGAGCACCGTCACCTTGAAGAATGGCATTGAGGGCATGCTCATGCATTACGTATGTTGTTCCTACCAGTGAACGCTTTGTGAAGAATCTTGAGAATGCTAACGTCTTGGTAGATTGAGGAGGTCAAGGGAGTAAAGCAAGTGATGGACCAAGAAGAACAGATCGCATTACAGGAATTTGAAAAGTTTGAGGAGAAGCTGAAGCAGCAGAAGGCACAGGCCGCCTCGACTGGGTAGAGAAGGTGGATTACCTCTTGATGTTCTGTATAATAGCTGGCGAAAGCCCTCATGATACCCACGAATACTCATACCTTCTGAGCCCATTCTGTAATCAACTGATTTCTTCCCTGCCCACTGACTAATTGACTCGGCTCGTGTCCTCGTGCACAGTAGATGCGATTGAAGCACCTCGTGATCCCAATTAGTTGAATCTTCCCAGAACGAGCTACGTCACCTCAGCCGTCCGGTGTGGCGTCCACCCCCCTCTGGCCGGATTGGGAGTAACGGAGCGTGTGGACTTTGGGCGGCCCCGGTCAAGACCGACCATTTGCTGGGCAAGCTCATTCTCCAATTCGACAATGGCAGCAGGGGTTGTCTGCGGACCCTGGCATCGTGGGTACGCGGTGCGACTCCCCATTCCGGCGGACTGCAGCCACCACTGCGGCACTTTTGAGGTCTCGTGCTGCCCGGCCACTGCAAGTGTGCGGGACCAGCAGCAAACAAACGTCTGACATGGGAGGAACTACATGACTGATGGATGCGAATCTCGCTCGGTGCTTGCTCGCGCCGCGACAGGAGATGATCCATAAGTAGGAGGAGAAGTAGGTAGCAGCAGTAGTCACGAGGCCGGCTCTTTCCTGTCGCCGGGGGGGGACTCTGGATGAGGGCGGATGCATATGTAGGCCTATGCTGTGCTGCTTGCAGAGGCGGAGGCGGCGGTGGCGGACGGCGGATGGCGGCATTCGCACAGCACACTCAGGTACGGTACTTTGTCCCTGTTTCGAGGGTCCACGAATGAGGAGAAATCCGGGGTAATCCCCCGCTGCAATTGACACCCAATTGGAACCCTGAAGTGGACGGTCAATGGCGGGGTACCTCCACTTCATTACCGTGGTCTTCCCGGCTCTCCTCAGATCATCGAAACCAGGACGTCCGTCGTCTGCGGTAGTGAGAATCGATCGAGAAAGACAGGTAGAGGTAGGTAGCCTGTAGCACAGCAAAATTCATCGTTCTAGATATCTATCCAGTCTAATTGTTTTCTTGCCAAATTACGCTTACTCTCCACCCCCAGGCAGCACCATCGCGCCGTGCCAGGGCCAGATCAAAGGGCCAGATCGACGCGCCGACTGACTGGGAGCAACGGCAAATCCCTAGCGCTTCAAGACAAGTTCCAGAGAGGATCTCGATAGAAAAGTGACAATCCACTACGCGATTCTGAGCAATTGACGACAAGGATATGCCCACGGATTCCCTAGAGCAACCTGACCTCATCGTACATGGGAAAGGTTAGAAGGCCAACTTTCACCGAGCGAGACGACGCCAGCGCAACTGCTTCTCCGCCAGGTCTGGACTTTGACCGTCGTGGCGTTATGCATTTTCCGTCCATGCCGGCACGTAGCATCTCCCCAACTGTCAAGCCTCCGTTTTCTCCTATCCAAGTAACGCCACATGCTTACAGCATCCGCCGGGGCTGGGAAGGAGGGCGGACGTTGCAGAAACCGACACGGCCGCGGCTCCACGGACGCATCATATCACGCGGCCGTTCCTTAGTTCTTTTCCTAGCAGCTCAAGTCCCCCCCTGAAGACTCCGGGCTGGGCTCGCTAGGTGAGGCTGTGTACCTAGCTGCCGTCTCGTCGCTGAAAAGGGGTGCGGTTCTCGCCCGCTGGCGTTGTCCGGTGAGGATGGCCGGCCTGGGGCTTCGGGGATGACTTGCATCGTCGTTGGATGGAGCTACCGAGGTACATGTGGTAGGTGCAAGACCCGTAAATTGAAGATCGAGTGCAAACCTGGGGCATCAAGCCTGCATGTCATCGTGAGGCATGCATGGGCCGCATGCCAGGGTAGCGAGCAAGGTAGTGACTGACTGACTGTACGAATACTGCATTCATACCTCATCATGTTTGTCGCCTTGGAGCATCAACCAGTGCGAGCAAGCATTGAACGCTTTCTACCAATTGAGAATACGGCCAGCATCGGTTGTCCTCAAGTTTACGTCATGAAGCATATATCGATGTGAGTATTTTCATGGTAAGTTGTCCTCGGGGAGCAGGGCAGGACGGGCGTGGTCCCACAAGGGTAGGTTGCACAAACCGCTCGCCCAACGCGTTTCCTGCAGGCCGGTGAAGATCGTTGCCGAGTGTGGCGGTCGCTGCTTTCTCGACAGGACAAAGCCGAGCCGCGTGCTAGCCTCCAAGGAGTGAGTGGATGTGAGGTTGGGAGGCCCTGGTTGATGGACAGGGTCGATTTGGCAGCAAATAACGGTTTCGTGTAATGCGCAACGTGCGCAAGGCACGGCCGTGTTCCCTAGCAAAGTGCCAAGGGTGCAGGTGATGATGGCCCTGTTCGTCCAGGGTTCGACCGTAGTGGTGCACAGGATGATCTACAGGGTTCGAGTGAGAGGGGAGGAAAGGGTAATAGGTCTTGGCTGTATACCGTGTCCCGCTCAGGTAGGTACCTACTTGGGAAATAGCAATGTCAACCTCGGCAAGTGCATTCAACTAAATGGAACGCAGTGCCTCAGGAATATGTGCCGGAGAAGTTACCCCTAAAACTAGAGACGGAAAGACAGAGAGAGCCCGATGAGAGGTGATTCCCCGCCAATACAACAATGCCGGGTTGCAAGATATCCGTTGCAAAGTTGATTGATTGACGGGGGGTGAACTGTTGCCACTAGGGTTGATGGTGTTTCGATGATGATGCTGAATATGGTGGCGATGACCTCAGGGCACATTTCCTACCCGACAGTCGACTTGAATCTTCCCCGAATTCTGCACAGTGTGTGAGTGGTTTTCTCAAAACTGTACCACCAGGACCAATGACGATTGGCCAATATCATGTGGGATAGAGCGTCTCAAGAGGGGTCCTCGCATACTAGGACCCGGAGAGCATTTACTTTTACTGGGTAGGTAGGTACATAGGATCCCATGTACTTTGTATGGCTGAGGCAAATTGGCGGGGTAGGTATTCTTCAGTCTGTCGGCATGGTTGGAGGAGTTGGAGGAGAGAGAGGGCCATGTTAGTTCACGATGCTGCCACCTGGCATGAGCTGTCACCCGCAACAACGGGCTCTGATCCTGCACGCACAGGAGCAAGAGTCTGCTGCCCTCGCAACCTCGTTCGCATCGATTCACCTGATGCTCTGATGCTTTTTTGCTGGTCGGGCTAAGGTGCGCAGTGGGGTTGGTCGATGAGCTTCTTCCGGGTAGCGCGTGTGCGGGCCATCCAATCCGCTTTCACTGCAACGAGAACCAGCCCTGCACGTACATGGTACACACGGCGGCATCCAACCCACCCCGTCCCATCCATGGAACCCGCCATCCATCATCGCAACCTAAAGGGCATTCTTTGAAAATCGTACCTAGCCGACGCCTGGGCTAGCAAGTTGGAGGAGAGGACGACGACGACGATGACGATGTAATGGGGGTGGGCAGAGGCGAACTAAGCTGTGGACTTTGCACCGGTCAGGTCAGAGCATCCCCGTGGCTGCGGCTTGTGGCTTTTTTGAACGTAACGGAACTCGCGCACTCGTCTACTTTTCCTACTAAGCCAGCAGCATGTCTGTGCCGTTACGCCTGCGGACCTTGGATGCCTACCTACTCCGGTAATGAGACATATGCCGGAAACTCCTCATACTCTCCCGCCTACCTTCATCTGCGCATATCGAACCAGCTATTGGCATGACTGTCCACCTCGGGTCTGTCAGGGTACATGGAATGATCCCCGTCCGGGGGAACGTGAAACTACCAGTGGTCAATGTTGGCCAGGTTCGTTGCTCTAGGAAGGTGGGAGAGCCAGGTTTGTTTGCGCCCCAGTGCCGCCCAGTTCGTCCGGCCACATGAGTGTCGTCGTGACCATCAACTGCCGTACCTTGCGACTTGGATGATGGTCTTCAAGAATGCAATCAACCTAACCGGAGATTCAGGCAGGTTTCCCGAGGGCTTGTTGGCTCAATCATCATGTTTTTCTCTACTTTAAAAGTGACTTTTTGGGCAGTTCCATCGCCTCCTCGGTTCACAAAGCAGGAACCGTTGGTTGATGCCTTCGTGCATTCTTCGAGCTCCCATTACGAAGTACTACCCCAAGTCTGCACCTCCCACAAGCAACCTTCACCATCCTTCTCCACCAGTCAAGTCGACCAAGAGGCATATCAAGACCAGCCCCTCACCATCGCATCTCTGTGCACCCACACGTACAGCATTCCATCGGCCCAGCGCCTCAACCCAACGAAGCTCTCTGTCAGCTCTCCCCGGACCCTCCGCTCTGCGGCCAAAGCGGCACGGTACCCAGCAAGGCTACCCTGGATCGCGCCGACGAAGGCTCTTCAACCACTTGTACTTCGTGCGCACCTTGTCTCCTGAGCTTGGGCGTCAGATCACCACCATCGTCGCAACGGCTGGTGGGCACAGATTGGCCAAGGCCGGACATTTCTTTTTATTTCTTTGGAGGGATTTTAACGTCTGCCCACCTTCCCAACACTTCCATTTTTCCCTTTTCCTTTTATTTTTCGTCCCGGCACCTCGCGCCACAGGATCAAAAGGAAGCGGTCCATGTTTATGCCATCCATCTGTCTGCTCCATTTATGCTTCACACGCTATTCGCACTCGGGTCGAGCGCACACACGCCACATAAAGAAACCCCAGCACTAACCTAGGTTCCTTCCCCAGCAGAAACTAGGACCCTACCTAGCCTCTAGGGAAACGGACTGCCCTCCCCCTCTCCTGCTAAACTCTTTTGCATCTGTTCTGGAGCCCTTCTTCTCCACTCTCTGCTCTCCACTCCCCGCTCCACTTGTCCTGGGCTTGGGCGTCTGAGAACTAGCCCCCAGACTCTCACACTCGCAGGCTCCCGTCCCAAACTTCCAGCCGGCCCCGGTACCTTCACCCAACACCTCAGGTCGCCCAAGGCTCCAAGTCCAAGTCCAAGTCCAAGTCCAAGTCCCTTGCTGCGCCGCTAGGTTGTGTGGCCTGTGCAGCTTGCAGCCACTAATTCTACCCGGCCAGCTCCAGCTCCAGCTCCATCGCCATCCCCCCAGCACACCTTGAAGCCTTGAAGCCTCAAGCTCCGTGGGCGGCGGTACATATTCGCACCTTTCTTTACTTACTTACTCCAGCATCCAATTCCACCTTTCCCCTCCATCCGCCCCCCCCCAGAACACTGCATTACCACCCACTGTCGCCAGCCATTTCAAACACGGTCCACGCTCCGGTTCGCAAAGCTCCACGGGCACCTGGTCTCGTGTCGCATCACGCATCACGCATCACACCCGCCTCGAACGCTACCTTACGCATCGCCGCCGCATCACCACCACCTAGCCAAAGCACCATCAACGGCAAAGCAGCATCAGTGCCGCTCGACGCAACGCAACGCAACGCAACGCAACGCAACGCAACGCAACGCTACGCTACACGACGCACCCAAGCAGCACCCTCTGCAGCCCTCCGCTGTGCTCCTCCCCCGCCTTCCGCTTTCCGACCACAATCCTCAATCCATCCTCTCCCCATCTTCTTCATCCTCTCTCTCCTCCGCTTCCGTCTGCCGCCTCCCGCTGTCCTCGCGCCTGTCAAACACCCCCGTTTCGTCACTGCCGCCCATCGCGGTCTCCTGGCGCCTCCAACGTCGTCATCGCACTCGTCGCCCTAGTCTCTTGATCGTTGTCGCCGTCACCGTCGCTGTCGCGCTTTGTCGCCGCTGGCCTGACCCTCGACTTTGACTGACTGGACGGACTGGCACCTGTTCCTACTCGCCACCGCAGTCCGCTTCTCAAGCTCTCGCCGCCGCCGCTCCCCACAAGTCAGCCCCGCGTCACTCTCTCGGTGTCTGTGGCGCCGGCCTTGCGCGCCTGCTTGCGAGCCTTTTCGCCAACAATGGGCCTCGACTAGTTCCCTTTGTCGCTGTAGCTCTCCCCAACTCTACCAACCTGCACCTTCATCTATCTCGTTCTCTTCCTTCCTTCCTTCCGCCTCCCTCCAGACTCCTCCTGCTCACGAATGGGTGCTTGCGCCTGCCCCTCTTCTCCCCGACTGACGACTCACTGATTGCTTGAATCTTCTTTTTCCATTGGGCCTTGGGTTAGACGCGCCGGTTTAGACATCTTTATACCTTCATACTCAACCCCGACACTAATCGCCTCCTCCTGTACCTTACGTCTTCGTCCACTCGCACGTTGCCGCCGGGACAAGTCGCCACTCACAAGCCTGCCTCTCCTCAGGCCAGCTACCGTCTTCTACTTTCTTCCGCGTTTCATCTGTTTGTTACGACCTAGAGTTTGGCCCGTTTGACGCCCTACCGATAGACATACCTGAGATTTACGTCTCCGGTGAGTGACCTTCCCCAACTCCTTCTCTCCTTGCCCGCAAACGTTGCTATGCGCCGCCTCCATTGAACGAGACCGCATCGCGTGCTGGCGCGACAACGTTTGTCGCCCAATTCCCACTTTCGCCACGACGGTTGTGCGCTTGGTTTTCAATCAATCGCGCACAATCTCTCTGTTCTGTTCAATGTGTCACGGGTGTTTGTTTCCCCTCACCGAAACAGGTCCAGACGTGACCATTCATCACATCGCGTTTGACGCAGCAACAAGCACCTATCATGAGATCCGCCAACTGACCAGTCACAGATCTTTCCCGCATCTCCCCGGATTAAAAAGACCTTTCCCACCTTCTCACTTCACCCCTCACCATCTCGTCACTCACTCATCTACAAGCGCTTAACTGAGTCGAAGCCTGCCTGCTTGACATCGTGGGTCGCCGAACTTCGACATCAACTCTTAAACCACTACCCGAAGTACCTGCCGACTATACGTGTCGCAGGCCCTTCTACGAACCTACCGTTACCAGAGACTCGACTCGGAGGTGGTTGGAGGAAGTTGGATCGCCGACATATTTTCGACCAAGACAATGAGCGCTGCTCCTCTCAAAACCGGCCCGCCTTCTAGACTGGGCCAAGGGACTTTCCCTCCGGCCACGGCGAACAACCAGTCCCTTCTTCGCGATAAGCTGCACGCCAGAACGTCGACTCCCGATTCAGAAGCCCTCGCTAGCTCAGACGACGAGGCCGATCATCGTCAGGACTCTTCACAATCTGCCCAGCATCCCCCGAAACCCGTTCGACGGCCTTCGTGGTTGAATGAGACGTCGCAATCGCTGGGTCGTCCTCGTCAAGGCTCCTTCGCTGGCAACTCCATGTCTCCAACTGCATCCCATCCAAGCACCCCGTCCGCCGAGACCGGTGCTGGTACGTGGGGTTCTCACTCGACTTCATCCGTCATGGGCCGCCCTCCCACTGGAGCTACGTTCCCCTGGGGCACTGGCATATGGAACACGGAACGCAAAGACCCTCCATTGAGACTTAGTGAGGTTCTACCTTCCCCAACCTCAACCATGCCCCCTGGTGCCGCGGGCAACTCTTTTTTCGGTGGCGATACGCAAACATCTCCAGTGTCACGCGACCCTGGCTCAAATGCACAGATACCTTTCGCGATCCCCCTTCATCCCACACCCAAAACCTATCGGTCGCAGTCGTACTCTGTTGGACAACTGGATCCTGAGACGACCGTTCCGCCATCCATGACCTCCTCTGCTATTCTCGGGCGTGCGCGGCATCCTGCTCTACAGCATCGCCCCTCCCGGCCTAGCATGCTAAGTGAGATGGCAAACGATGGATCCATGCTTGGTAAGGTCAAAGAGGTAGAAGACGATGACGAGGAAAGCGCAAACGAGTCGCTCCAAGGTTCCTTTCACCAAACTTCCGAAGCAAAGACAATCGAGATGCTGGCCAGGGAGAACGCGATGCTTCGCCAGCAGCAACAGTATAATGCTCGCATCAGACCTCGCGCCGCGACAGGTTCAGCTTACATTGGCAATGGTTATGCTCTGAGAGAGTCTGTTCCCGAAGAGTCAGACTTTGCCATTGACGAGCTTGACGAAGCAAACGACTCCGGTGAAGCGTTGGCCAAACGCGCCATGAACAGACGCATGAGCGAGTACGGCCCAGGGCCTATGCGCAGTCCGTTCGGCGTGGACAACCGCAAGAACGAAAGCGACAATTTGAAGAAGGCCCTGTGGTCAAGCTCTCTTGGCTTTCCTGTCACGGATATCTCGCAGAGTAGACGCCACTCGTTCGCAAACATGCCTACTCGCCAAGGCTCTATTAGCTCCATCCCAGACTCTGGCTCAGGAATGGAACCTTCTGCGGTCGAGCTTCAACAAGCCCAGGAATACCCACCTGGATATCCCGACCCGGCGAGTTTTGGGCTTGGCAACAATGGTACGTGGGGAACACTCCGTTTGTCGTCGAAACATGACCTAACCTCGCAAACAGCTGTTCCCTACTTTGGTGGAGGCGCCAACCTGGGAGGGGCTTTCCAGCCCGGCTTTAACAACCAGTATTCATCGCCCTACGGTATCCCTAACCCCTACACAACTCGGGCCCCATCTCCACATCGCAATGTGTACAGCATCTCGCAGCCTCGCCATAATCAGCTTCTCCACATCGTCCTGTTCAAATGCGCCAGAGCCGATGTATTCTACATCCAGGAGGGCACCGGCTTGACTGTCAAGCCGGGAGACCTTGTTATCGTCGAGGCAGACCGTGGTACCGATCTAGGAACTGTTGCTAAGGACAACGTTGATTGGCAGTCTGCCAAAGACCTCAAGGAACATTATGCCGAGGAGCAGTACAAGTGGCTCATGATGTACTCGCAAGGTGCAGCAGCAGCTCAGGAAGGAGCTGGGGCTGGTCTTCTTGCATCCTCTACCGGCCTTCAAGGGAGCGCTGTGGGAGGCATGGGACCCCAGAACCAACACCATATGCAAGAGCCGAATGCAGGGGAACTCCGACCAAAGCTTATCAAGCGGCTCGCGCAAAGCCACGAGATTCATTCCTTGCGGGACAAGGAAGGTCAAGAGGCGAAGGCGAAGAGAGTGTGCATGCAGAAGGTCAAGGAGCACGGCCTTAACATGGAAATCCTCGATGCTGAATTCCAGATGTATGTCTCTGTACCTGATTTGATTACGGATTGTTCTAACCATTGATCTAGGGATTGGAAGAAGCTGACATTCTACTACTTCGCTGATAGCTACATCAACTTTAACTCTCTTGTCACGGATCTGTTTAAGATCTACAAGACTCGAATATGGATGTCCGCAATTAACCCTGCGTCGTTTGCCAGCCCGACCCTTGGTATCCAAGCCCCTAGTGGCATCGGACCTGGCGCGGTGGGCGTTGGGCGTGCCTCTGGTGGTAATGATCGCCGTCAAAATCAGCAGCAACAAGAGCAGCACCAGTCTCCTGCATTTCCGACCGGATCGCGAGATGGTCGTGGGTTCCGGCCGAGCTTCAATCAGCCCTTTGGAGGTGACCGGGGACTCGGTCAGCCATCTGGGTATCCGCCCTCCAATTACCCATACGGCCAGTTCGGTGCCTTTGGAAACCCTAGAAGCAACGGTCCTTATGTTCCCGGTGCGAGCCCCAACGTGGAGGGGTTCGGTGGAGGACCTCTCCAACAAGTCAGCGACTTCCAGTCCATGCGACACCGGTTCCCAAACCCACAGTCTGGACCGAGTCCGACACCACACTCGCAGGGAGTGTCGCCAATTGCTCCCCAGAATGACTGGGTGGGGACGTTCCAGGGACTTTCGCTAAACACACACTAATCTGTTGTCTCTCGCATGATTGACAGTCACGATTTCCGACATTTGATGAAGTATGACACGCCAAAACCTGTCGCTCTGGTTGTTTAAATATTCCAGCAGACAGCGGATTGAAGGGGGTGAAAGCGGGAAGATGCTTCCTACAACAAGAAGAATTTGGTATCAAGGAGGTTTCCGGTGTGATCTTTTCAGTTCTTTTTTCTGGGGCGTTTACGAGCAACCTGCTTCCAGCAGACTGCCATGCAAGATTTGTGAGAGATTGTTGATTTTCTTCTACCAACGTTTTGCTCAGGGTCACGGATCCCACGGCCATTTTCACGACTGGAGATGAGGGGGGGAAAAGACGAACGACATCATTGCTTTTGCTTCCAAGGTTGAGATTATAGACAGAGAGAGAGAGAACCAAGGCTTTCGCATTCAAGGTGTAACTAATATGCGATCAAAAAAGGACATGTTTGGGTATAGCTGGTATCATGTATGACAAAGATTCCTTTACAGTTTGCATTTCTATTTCTTCTTTCTAGGTACTATTGCTAGGGTCTCTCAGGTTGCATTATGCACTTAAACTTGCTTACAGTGATTATTTAAGAGACAAAGTTGCAGAGCTACATGGACTCGTACCACACTGCATTCAGGAACTTCCCTCTATCGATTCCAGCTCCTTGCCCGAAGTATTGCCTCGGTAGTTATCTGAGTGCGCATTGAGAAATCTTCAAAGAGAATACTAACCGTTGATTGGCATTGACTGAGAATGCGAGTCCGACATTCGTGGTGGATGTGGCTGAGCCCGAGGGGAGACGGGACGCTGCCATGCGCCTACGCGGTGGTTCCGCCTCAAGCCGGGGAAGGTGCGGAGGGAGGCGCGGAGGTCGACCACAATATGCTCTTGCCTCTTACTAACCCATTAGAAGTTTTGGATTGCACCTCAGGCACACAGTGCATTCAATTATCAAAGGGTCTTTAAAGACTCCCCTGGCATCCCTTCAATTTGCACCAGCCCATCAAAGTTCCTCCAAGGTCTCCATCCACCCATAGCCGAATATGCCACGAGCAATAGCAAAAAGAAAGGTGTCAAATACTGGTCAGTGTGGATGAAACCCCTTTGCGCAAGTCTCATCTAAGGCTCCAGCAGACAGCAATGACACTGATCACATGGCTCCAAAAAAGGTAACGAGGGCCCCTCGAAAAGCGCCTGCCAGGCGAACAGAACAACGAACAGGCAAGAACACAGCAACTGATTTGCGATCAAACACATTGTAATGAGTCAATATGATACTTCGTGTATAGCCACTACTGATTCTTGTACTCAGACGATCCAGAGATGCAAACAGTGCCTCGAAGAAGCGAAAGATGGGCGTGAATGATGCGAAGAAGCAGGTTCAGAAACTGGGCGATGATCTAGTTGAGTTCATCGAACGGCAGTTGGATTCGCGCCCGTGAGTGCTCTAGAAATCGCTAACTTCCAATGGCATCACTAAGCACTAAGCACGCTACAGTCACGCTTTCAACCAGATCAAAGTGGACGAACGAATGCCTCCAGACCTCGCCCCGGTGCTCCCCTGGATGACTGGCCCACCTACCGAATGGTCGTCTCAAGCTCCGGCTTACCCGCCACAGATGATGGCAACAGCGCTCGACGACCTTCAGGGCATCATTGAGACTTACGAGAAAATGAGCTCTCGGGCGAATGGCATCAAGGAGCCAGCTTGGATGCGTTGGGAACAGGACGGGAGCGATTTGTCTGAGTTGAATCAGTATGCCATGGGTTTTGCAGCCCAGACTGTCAACCAGACCATCATGCCTGGGCGTCATGGGTACTCATCTGAGCCACCAGACAGTAGCGGTGACATTGAGAAAATGGCCTGGGAAATGGTCCAGCAAGGAAGGCCCAGAGATTCCGAAGAAACTTGGGGTACGGCGGCGCAAGATCAAGTGAAATCGTTTACGGCAGTCTTGAGGCTGTTGCCCCCTAAGAAGTAGACCAGACCGGTGGAAGTTTATTGATGAATGGCGGATAAAGATCTTTGGGACGGAGAAGTAGGAATGGTGCAATTTTCTGGCTTCAGGTGGACGCGATGCAATATTACAGGTGCACAATTGTAAGAGTCTGAAGCTATAAACTGTAAGAGCTGATCCCTGTCCTCTACTACATGATGTTAACTACTCCCTTGATGGAGTTCGGTGGAACCTCGGAACCGACTCGCTGACTCATCCTGGCACGCCCAGGGCAGACCCGAGGGGGTTTTGGAGGGGCAAGTCCTACTGCGCTAGTCCACAGCAGGGCTAGCCCGTCGCTTAACCCACAAACTGTGCCCTCAATTTTCATCAACCGCCCGGCCTCTGCAAGATTCGAAATTTCGACACACTCGCCTTCTACTAACCCTCGGCAGGAACTTCACCACACAAGCCGGTTTGTGACCCTTCCCTTCTATACTCTCCAAAGGGATTTCATTACCGACGTTCTTTTTACTGACATCTGCTGCGTCTTCTCGCCAACAGCAAAGATGGGTGCCCTCAAGTATGTCGAAGAGCTTCAGAAGAAGAAGCAGTCGGATGTCGTGCGCTTCCTCCTCCGAGTGCGCTGCTGGGAAGTACGTTGAAACAACATCAATCTCTGTGGACGGGCCATCGTCTCTTCTCTCCTCACTCTTCTCGCGATGCGATCGAGTTTCAGTGTCGAGCCTGGCAAGAAGAAATTCTTGCCATGGCTAACAATGCCACAAAACTCCATCACTCGGCTCGAGATGAGAGACGGATTGGAGAGACTTTCGCCCCGTCTGTGCTATACACTCGTTGAACTTTTGCTGAGAGTGCATCAATATAGCTCCGTCAATTGAACGTCATCCACCGCGCTTCCCGCCCTAGCCGTCTCGACAAGGCTCGCCGTCTCGGATACAAGGCCAAGCAGGGCTATGTCATCTACCGCGTCCGCGTCCGCCGCGGTGGCCGCAAGCGCCCGGTCCCCAAGGGTGCCACCTATGGTACGTTTCTCTCGCTGGCTCGCAGGGTCGATAGAAAATCACAAGTTGCTAATATGCTCCCTCGACAGGCAAGCCCACCAACCAGGGTGTGAACCAGCTCAAGTACCAGCGATCCCTCAAGTCCACCGCCGAGGAGCGTGTCGGTCGCCGCTGCGCCAACCTCCGAGTCCTCAACTCCTACTGGATCAACCAGGACTCGACCTACAAGTACTACGAGGTCATCCTTGTCGACCCCCAGCACAAGGCCATCCGCATCGATCCCCGCATCAACTGGATCGTCGCCCCCGTCCACAAGCACCGCGAGTCCCGTGGTCTCACCGCCACCGGCAAGAAGTCCCGTGGTCTCAACAAGGGTGGACGCTACAGCAAGACCCAGGCCGGTCGCAGAAAGACCTGGAAGCGCCACAACACCCTGTCCCTGTGGCGATACAGGTAAACGCTTTATGCTCGAGCGTCTCTGGTGTGGTTGGGAGAATTATTTCTCTCGGGTGCTGGGTCTCTTTTCAGCATTGCATGCTTGGACTCTGGGGAGTCGGGGATCTTGTTTGGCAGCAAAAAATTATGGAATGGGAATACTTCCTCATGAGTAAACAAGACGATTCTCCGATTAGAATTTTGAATGTGACCACGGTAATCAAAGTGTGTGACCTGCCCATCTTCAAAATTGCACGGCCTACACGCCCTAGCGTTTCTTCAGTAGGGATGTCGAGAACATATCAAGATCTGGAAGAGGGTTAGTTGACGACCCCGTAACGAGACATAACTCGCCAGTGCCAAACATGAAAACTCCGCGAGCAACTTAGTCCCTACCATTTGAGCCATTGCGGGAGCCTATCGCATACCCTCAGATCGTGGCTGTTCGCGTTTGCTTCTACGAGACGACCAAGCTTAAAGAAACAAAACCTACGAGAGGGGCTTGGCACCATCACATTAAAGCAAATAAAAGAAACCAAGTAATGAGCAAGTCCTGGATTCAAAGCCGTGTCTAAATACAGGTAAGGGCATCTCCTTGTTCCCTCGGCCAAGAAGCTGAGTCCAAGTCCATAGGGCACTGAGCCTTCCCCTCCCTCGAAAATTTTCCACCCCACTCCCTTGTTGAAAAGCAAAATGAACTGTCCCGGAAATCATACAAACTAAATGAAATAAAAGTCTCTCTGCACTGCTTCTCCGACTCCCTCCCCCGGGCAAGTCGGGCCCACGCCGCAATTACGCATGGTGCATGGTTGGGAGATGAATAGCTGAACAAGTCCCCAATAAGTCCAAATGGTACCCAGGTGACTGACTATGTTCTCCCGTCTGCTCAGCTGCGGCACAAGACTGCAAGGCCGTCCCGCTAAGCAGATGCTTGAGCAATAGTCACAGTTCGCAAAGAGTGAATGTCGTGCCGTAACGCATGTAAATCGCATCTGTCTTGAAGATCATGCCCAACAAAAAAGAAAAGCTTCTCGTAGGTCATGATGCAGATGTATCATAATCGGATGGACGTGTCGAGATTCGTTTTGTAGAAAGAGCATCCAAATCAGACCGCAAATAAAGTGAAGAAAACGCAGAATAAAGCAATTCGTCTATGCCGATGAGTAAGATCTTGACGATCCAAGTACGTGTACAGGTCTTGGCTGTTGCTCCACTGGTATCGCATGATGCTGCTTGATCTCTCCATATGCAGCGTCTGGAAAGCAGTGACAACCAAGACAGTCGACTGTAATTTTCTGGGCTCCCTTCCTGGATAATGTACACACGAAGCAACCCTGGGGTTGCTGTGTAGGTCGGGGTGAGTGGGCTTAAGCCCATGATGAGGTGCCGTTCTGTGGCATATTGAAACAGAGAGCAAAAAGAAAATTCGTCAAGTCATGACGACGTCGTTACCGTGCTGCATGAAATGGCTTGCCACCCAAGAAACAACCGGAGAAAACCGTAGGTTGAGTGAGCGTCGCTGTACAAGCAGGTCGCGCCATGGATGTAGCTGTGCTCAGAGAGAACGCATCTTACACCCAGTGCGTCTCGCCATTTTCACCCAGGTTGACATTAGAGTTGCCGTTGCCATTGGCGCTGCTGCTACTGGTGTTGGTGGAGCGCGAGGGAGAGAAGTTAGCTTGAGCCCTCTGCCCAAATTGCGGAGGCTGCACCGGTCCGCCGTTAGTGACTGAGGCAGGATTGGTGATCGCAGAGTTGTTGGGGTAGGGTATGTTCTGGCGGATACCCTGGTTTCCCAAGCCGGAAAGGCCTCCAATGGTGACACCGTTGCTCTGAGGCATAGCGGTGTTTCCGGACAGACCTCGAGAATGGCTAGGTCGCAGTGGAATCTGTCCTTGAGTGTTGTCGGCCGGGGTAGCCTGACCACTAGAGGCGGCGCTTCCGCGGTTGTCATAGGCAGAGATCTTGGCTTGAATCCGACGACCGTAAGGAGTGGTTCGGATCTGTGGGAGAATAGGGCGGATAGACTCGACCAATCGATATTTTTGGTGAGGCGTGGCATATTCGAGAGCGGTCTGAATGACATAGTTGGCAAAAGAGTCCCGAAGGAGACGCTCCATCTCCTGGGGCACCAGCAACTCCTCCACAATCATGTCTCTAGACGCTGGCTGGGAACAGCGCAGGCATTTCTCGATAACGTTGGAGCTGAACTTGTGACGGGACAGCTGGCTAACGCAGCCGCGGAACATACCCACGACAGGTTCAGTAAAAGTCGATTCATTAAGATCAATGATGTACTGGACAACGTAGTTTCCAAAGGGATCTTGAACCAGAATACGGGCATGTTCGGTGATACGTTGGATGAGCCAGAGTTTCTGATCGCCGGATGCATGATCAATGCATCGTTGAAGAACACAACAACCATGGCGGTGGGTACCAACCTCAACGCAGTTGTTGCCAACAGCGTCAAAGATGAACTGAGCATCAATTGCAGTGAGTTTGTTGAGGCACTTCTGAATGACGTGATTGCCATTCAGGTCCTGAATCAGGTCGACCACGCGGAAACGAAGGGCCTCGATGATGAGATGAACCTGCTGGGGCGTGCTGACATACTCGATCATCTTCTGAAGAGCACGAGTACCATGCTGGTTCAGAGCAATGCGCACCATATCCTGGGAGGCGTTCTGAATCAGGATAGTCCGCTCGTCGTCATTGCAGAACTCGAGGAGCTTTTGGCACAAATAATTACCAAAGGGATCCGTCATGAGCTCGATGACATGCTGGTTTGTCTCGAGCCAAATCATATGAACCTGCTCAGGGTTGCGCTCCTCAAGCTTCTTCTGGAGGTAGCGACAGCCGTGCTGGTCCTTGCACAGATCGTAGATCTGGCCAGCGAAGGACTCAAGAGGCATGTTTTGGTAGCGGGACATGGCTGTAAAGTATTAGCGTTTCGTCTTTGTTGGCAGTTTGAGAACATGTATTTCCTCACCTTCGTTGTCAAGTTGACGACGATGCTGGATGACACGAGCTTGGCTATCACGGGGCTGGTTGCCTTGGCCGTATGGAGAACCATACCCGCCGAAGTTCTGGGGAGGATACATGTGTCCACCATTCGCTCCGTTGATGTTCATCTGCTGCATGCCGGCGGCCAACATAGGAACGTTGAAGGTACCTTGGGGGTGGTTGGCACCTGGGGGTTGGTTGGCAACCTGAGGGGAAGGGTAGCCATTCGCTTGGAAGAAGCCGTTGCTGAAGGAGTTCATCGAGGGTGTGCCAGATGGGGACGAAACAACAGACGAGGCGGGGGCCGCAGCAGTCGTGATGCTAGGACCGAAGGGGGCCGCACTGGCCTGGAGAGCAGTTTGAATGGACGGATAAGCGCCAGCTTGCTCACGGTTCGCGTTGAGGTTGTCGGCAGACAGCTCGCGACTGTGTCCACGAGGGAGAACACCGGCTGGAATGCGACCAAGGCTCGCGTTGTGGTTGTGGAAGTGCTGCTGGGCATGGTTGTTGGCGTTCATCGACGCGCCCGCGGGGTTCTTAACAGTCGGGACATCATTAGCGGAGAAAGAGCTTTGAAGCTTGGGCGGGGTCGCCATGTTCTGGCTTCCCGGAGACGACATATTAGGCCCACCAGTCTCGTTGGCGTTTTCAGAGATGTATTTGAGGTCGAGGGAATGACGGATGGAGCTAGGCCGGCTGTTGTGACCACCAATGTCACCAATTTGGCTTGAGCTCCCGTTGATCGAGGACAGACTCTGCTGAGGTCGATGGCGGTTAACAACACGGCTCCAGCCTCTCGAAGACGAAATCTCAGGGTTTGGTGACGGGGCCAAGGCAAGATCTAGAGCGGCCGAGGATGCAGATAACTGAAAAGGGGAGAGAATGTCAGAAAACAAAACAAAAAATTATGGGAGACCAGAAAGAGATCAAAGACGCCTGGTTAAGGTGAACCCGTCGCAACCGCACCAAGTCCAAAGTCCAAAGTGGTATTGACACAAGCCGGGAGGGAAAGGGAGGGGGATCGTTGCAGGGAGGAGGTGAGGGAAGAAGTAAGGAAGATGGTTTTCACTGAAAGTGATTTGATGCGATTGAGAGCAAAGTAATGGTGCACCACAGAAAATGTGGAGCCCTTCTCGGAGACAATGCGGACAATAGTGAACACAACACAATCAAGGACAATCGAATGCGAAGACTGGTGAATGCGCCAACTTTGAACAAGCAGAGCAAGATAAACTTACGATTTGATCGTCGCGCCGAACAAGAGTCGGGAAGTTCTCGTCAGGGGCGCTAACGTGACCCAGCGCACTCGGCTCCTCGTCGCCAAAAAGGAAACGAGTAGTGTTGGTCTGATCAAGACCGACGTCGTAGAGTCCGGTTCTCGAGCGAGTGACCGGCATCGAGTAGCGGTTGAGCCTATCGTTGGGTGTCATTGTTAGTCTTTTGAAGGGGTGATTGGCAGAAGAATGCTAAGGTTTTGCGCTAATTGGCAGATGAAATATGAGGATATCGCCAGGACTGCCAAAACAGTGGACACTTGACGCAACCAGAGATATCTGCTCAAATTCGAGAATCACTGCAGCTTTTCAAAGGAACCAAGACTCGATGTACGAGCCAAGGTATAGTTTGAAGGGAAGCAAAATTAAACTCTTGGTTGAAGTAGGGGCTTTGGGGGTGTAAGGGTGAGGAAGCACGAGGAAGCCGATGCAACGGGTGAAGGGTCCCTTTTATCATGCCTGCGAGCGTGATTCACAGAGCCTCCTTGCCTAAGTGGCTGATGAATGAAGAAACTCCGCTAGGCTTTTGTCAAAGAGAGACAATGGAGGGCTCAATTCCATGAGTAGAATCAGCGCCCCAGGATGAATAAAGCCTTCCCAATGCTCGCACAATGCTCGCAGGATAGGATATTCAAAGATACGCAGGTGACGTGAGCCGCCGCAAGTAGATAATGAGGCGCAACTCGCGCAGCTCATCGATTCCAGGCCACGGCCAGCCGCAGTCACAAGCAACCTGGAGGGCCCGGCGAGTTCGTGACAAACACAGCGGCAAAGTGCTACACGAAAGAAGAACGGGGACTTACGCATTAGTTGCACGATGGCTGGTGGGATCCTGGCGGACGGCTTCCTCCTTCTCATCGTCACTATTCCTACGCGTAGTCGGAACCGAGCGAGAGGGCATCTGATCCTCATAACCGAAGCGAGTTTGCATAATTCCAGACTGGGGGGATGCAAGTTGTGACCCGGATCGTGCCGGGCGGTTGAACAGACCTGGGGGGGAGGTCAAGCTCGAAGTCGAGTAGCGGTTTGGGCGTGAGAACATGGAAGGGAAGCCAGAATTGTCGCGATACTCGGGGGGCGTGGTGGGCTCGGATTGGTGACCGCCCAGTCTACCCACCTCCTCCTCCATCTGGGCCAACTCAAGCGCCTCGCGACGCTGCTGCTGATCCAACTTCTGCATCTCGAGCTCGAAGCGACGTCTCTGCTCGCGGATTCGTTCATATTCGATCTTCTTCTTCTCTATCTGTCCCAGGGGTCAGTCCAACATTTCTAGCTTCAGAGGGGATGACGAATCCAGCCCCCGCCTTCCCTCCGCCCTTCAGGCCATCTCGTTCGCGGCGGGGAGATATCCGGGACACCAAAATCGCGACTGGGGTCTAGGGACAAGGATGGGAAAACGGTTTCGTGGTCGACATACCAATTGGACCTTGTGCATAGTCTATTACATGACTTGTCAGCGAGCTGCGTGCTGAATACAGCATCACCGCAGACCGTCGGTGACGGCATGTGGCGAACCGAGGGGCATGCCAGATTCGGGACAGCGACTCACATTATAATCCTGGGGCTGGTCGGGCCCTCGGGGGGGAGATGCCAGGGAGGAGGCCAGGGAGGTCAGCGTCGGGACGCGGCCGGAGTCGGTGGTGAAGCGTCGCGGCAGGTTCGAGCGGTGATCGTGGGCGCCTTGGGAGGCGACTTGAGGCCCAGGCATTCTGGAGCTATTGCGAGGAGGTGAGACCAGCGAGTTCATTGACAACTCGTTCCTCGGGGACGTCTGGGAGCGGAAGCGATGGTCGTCCATGGCGGGCTAAAAGAAACAAGGTGGTACACGCCGAATTGGCAAAGCGGGCTCGGTCTATATTACTGCAGACATGGAAGAGACATGAAGCATCAGCAAGCGAAGCGCTCGATGGGGAGAGAGGTGAACAGGATTAGGATCAAGCAAGAGGCGCTGGATGGGACGTTGTCGAGAGGCGGGGTGGGCGCGGCCAGTTGTGGGTATGGGCCATGGGCTATGGGCTAGGGGTGGACGATGGGCGACGGGCACTGGACTATGCGCCATGGGGCCTGGGGCTTGGGGCCACACCTCACGGGCCACTGGGGGTAGGAAGAAGTGGAAGGGGGACGGAGGGGGAAGGAGTGAAGGAGGGCCGAGGACTTCCTTTAGGCTTGTTCTGGGCTGGACAGGCAGGTACCGTGCCTCACCTGTGTGTACTTAGGTCCAAGGAAGGCCCGAAGGCCGAGTGTAGGTAGGTGTAGGTAGGTGTAGGTAGGTGTAGGTAGGTGTAGGTAGGTAAGGTAAGTAGGCAGAGGAGGGCAGAAGGCCAAGAAGAGGCGGGAGGGCAAGAGGGCAGGATGATAGTACTACTTAGTAAATGATGAAAGGCGTCAACCGAGGAGGGTTCAACGACGACGGACATCCGCGCTGTGTGTGTGTGTCTCTCTCTCTCTCTCTCTTCGTCGCTGTGAGTCGTCGCCGCCCCCTCCCCGTCTTCACTTCCCGTTCCGTCATTCTCCCCAGAGACGGACAGCCAAGGGGCGGCTGGGCTTGCCAGCGAAGCGGGCGGCGTAGGAATTACCAGTTACGTCGTCTTGTCCGCTGGCGCTGGGCCTGGGCCTGGCGTCTTGTGTCTGTCTGTGGTGGGCGTCCGTGTCCCATGTGCACAACCACGACAGCGACAGGCACAACTGCCGCCACCCATTTGCCAGCAAAAGAGAGAGAAGACCAAGTTGGAGAGAGCGCGGAGAACGTGTATCATTGCACTCCGGGTTGGACGACAGCGCCTTGGCCGGGCTTTCATCTTTCGGGGATGACAGAAAAGGGGGTCGGAACAGGCAGTTCTATTGGCATTGTGCTGTGCGGACGACGGACTGGCTGGATGTGACGTACCTGAGATAATCGTGGGCACGCGCTCAGTGGCGGAGGTTGGGCGATGGGTACAACTGGTACAGATGCCACACGCAAGGAGAGCTGGTCTGACTCTGTCCCTCAGTGTCTCTCTCACACAAGCTCGTTCTATCCCGTTCTCTCACTCAGACAGCGCGCCCTGGTGAGCCAGGAGCGACAGGCTGGATGGGATGAAGTTGGAACGACGCGACGACGACGGCGTAGATGGGGAAAGGGCGACAAGACTCCAATAAATGGACCAAGACGGAAGGAAAAGATGGAAATGCGGGCGTCCTGGCGTGGGCGTGGGGAGGTTTCGCGCTTGTGGACACGGGCAAAAGACAGCCTGGGACAAGGGCGCAAGGTCAGGTTGTAGGCCAGAGCACGGCACCAACAGCATGGACCAGGAACGGGAAAAGACTAAGCTGGAGGAGACGCAAGAGTGGGATAGGACAGCAATGGACGGAATGGCGCGCGTACCAGGGCAAGCCAGGGCAGTCAGGGCAAGGTTTACGAAAGACGCTCCCGCAGCGTGGGGAGCTTCTCTTCATCAACCCCCCCAGACCAGTAAGGGAGCCCAGTATTCGCAACAGCCGGCATCAGTGAACGGTAAGGCGTCCAAAGCCGTTATGGGGTACAGATACTGGTGTATTCGTGGTCAGTACCAACTTGCTTTTCTTGAGACAGGGTATCCATATTGCCCATCGTCGCCTGATATACAAAGCCACGACATACGGCCGCCGCCGGCCAATAAAGTCCCCCCTCTTCAGCGGGCATGGACAGCAAATTTGAAACGGACGGCTAAGGGCATTGATGGGACTGGCTACCAGCCTGCGCAGGCTGTTACACATTACACATGGGTACTCTCCCAAGGAAGGGTGAAAAGTCAAAATTGCCTCTCTCTGGTGTAAGAGAAAAGTCTTTTTTTCCTTCCTCTTTTCTCTAGTACTCACCGTGGACCCTTTTGGGCAAGCTGGCCACGGGCAAGGCACAGGCCTATCAAATAGGTCCGATGCCTCGGCTCCTTTCTTTAAAGCCTGATTTTCTCGTGGGCAGTAGGCTCAGAACGTTGTACGGAGTACGGAGGCCCGCTTGTCGCGACATTCATCAGCCATCGTCCGCCAGGCGGCCCGTTCTCAACATCAAAAAAGGAATTCGCAGTGTTAAGAACGGATCACGGGATGAGGACCTGCGCCGTATAAAGCTGAATGCCGAGCATCTCTCGCGCTTCCAGCATCTCGGCCTGCCCTCATTGTAAGCCCGCGGCCCGGAGTGGACGGCGCCAGGCCGGTACCAACGGAGCCCGGCTCCAGGGATTACCCGATGGAGAATTGGGGGCATTAGGGGCCCTGTCGGGTCCCCGGCAGAGGCACAGTAGTGCGCTGCGACTTCGCGGGACATCGACGAGATTCCCAGAGTGGCTTTTTCCTCTCGCATGGGCGGGCTAATACCAGGGAATCGACGCGACAACCTCAGATACCATGCATATACCAAAGTCAAGGCGCATCCACAAGGTGAAAAAATAGCGAAATATTATAGCGCTTTGGCCCTCTTGTTGGGCTCTACGTAGTCTAGTTGACGACTGTCATCGTCCCGTTAGCTTCTTTACACTTGGTTGCTACCGCTCTGTCTCGCGGTGGCTCTGTGTCAGCGCGCGGATGCATATCTTCTTTTTCCAAGCCACCCGGCTTCTGGTTCAAGCCCACTTCGCCCCTGGCACTTTGGTACCCAATTCTCGGCTGACTGAGCTGCTTTTGTACATGACCAGACGGGATAGGCGCCGAGGCGTGCATGGTCTCCATCGGCAACCGAATTGGTAGTCTGGTAGGAGGAAATCTCCAAATCATGGATGGCGCTTGACAGAGGGACCGAGACCGAGACCCCCATATGCGATGCTGCACTGAAGGCGGGTACCTGGTTGGATCTGCGCAGTACTTACTTGTACATAGGTAGGTATGGATATTGTGCAATTTTGCATATACTTATATATCCTGTGCCGCATCACGTCGGCCTTATTCAGCTGTCCCCGATCATGCACACACAGCCTGCCCCGAGCGCCTCCTCCATCGCCAGAGTTTGGGCTTTGATTGGTGGTGTGTCTGCCGCTCCTCTGTCCACCTGCACGTCACCCAAGGATCAAACCCAACTGCAGAGCTAAAAGCCGCCGTGACCAGTCCCCAGATTCCTCGTCGCATGCTGGCCAGGCCCGATCTATGTGCAAAGCACACGGGATAAAGCGCGCACGACAATCGTTCTTCTCTTCTCCGCTGTTCTGTCTCTCAAACTCCCTGTACCTTGCTCTCTGACGTAGTCCTGGTCTATTGGTATCATCGCCTAAAGCAGCCTGGTCTTGCCAGTGTCTTGCTTGCCTGGCCGTGAAGGTCGAACCGACTCAATCCATTGGCTAAAGCAACTCGAATAAGCAAGGTGTGTTAGATCGGTCTGTATTTGACAGCCGGCGATCCATGTCTTGTTCGTTCACCGCTTCCCGAGCTTCAGGCTTCCCTCCACGCAACGTTCCATGAATGCCTAAAACTCACCCGCCTCGTTGACGGACTCATCGACTCGGCCATGGCAGAAGATCCGTGGTGGCTTGCCTTTGGATCCGACCCTAATCGAGCGATGAAGCCTAGCGCAGTTCAACAACACCTGCTAGGGAGCTGGTGGGCCTTGGTTCCCTAGATTAGCGCTGCTTTGGCCTGCCACCCTGCCGACGAATCTGTACGCAGTACCTACTCCATGGTCTAGACACGGGCAGGATCGCGAGTTGCACCTGTTTGGCAGTGGCAGTGGCTTTGTCATCGCTCTGTCTAGGGCCTCTAGACTCAACAAGGTCGGGGCTTCGATCCACCTGATGCATCTATCGCCCAGCACAGCAGGTTGGAAAGATGGGAGATGTGCGGCCACTGGGAATCTTTCGCGGACTTGCGGAAACGCACATCATAACTTCCGTACATCGCACTGCAGCCCACTCACGCCCATGCCCTCCCTGCAACAGAGCCTCGCATCGATTCATCCGCCAGTAGGTGGGGGCCGATCTCGACGGGGGCACGTGTAAAATGTCGTGCCCTTCTTGCAGCAAGTCTCGCTCGTCCTGAAACAGTCCTAACCAAAAGGCCTCACTGACGACGACTCTGCCAGTGGCTGGGCAATAGAGACATGGTAGAGACATGGAGCTGGGGCTCCCAACCGCCGCCGGGCGATGTCATTCGGATCCCTCCACTCGCCCTCTCTATCCTCTCTCTGGCTGGTGCCCGCACTCATTCCCCCTCCTTCGAGGGCCTCAACCCCTTCACCGACTTTTTACGCAGCGCCGCTACGAGTGGCCCGCCTGGTTCGCCCGTCTTGCCGTCCCACCCTAACTCAGGAGTCAGGGTCCGATCCAGCTACACTAAAGAGGCAGCTCGCCACAGTCAGGCTAGACGTTGGTTCGTTGCCGCTCTGCAGGACAGACGCCAGAAACTGCAACCCCGTGACGTGAGTCTGCGACAGAATGCGACAAGCCTCACCACCCCGGCCACGAGCCACAGGTTGATCCCGTCGCTGTCAGTTGGCTCTCGGGGGGGGGCAGAGAGGCGCCATAATGGGATTCTAATGCCAGCATTTGCGCATCAACTGTGCGTGCCGTGCGGGGGCTGGGTAGACTTGCGATGAGTCGACAGCGCAACTTACACCTTGTTCCGTTCCGCTCCTCATCTAACGTCGTTAATCTAGCTACCGCCGTCAGCGATGCCGGAGCCAACCTTACCCCGCGCATTTGAAAATGCCATTGCGTACGAATACAAGTCGTAGGGAACTGCAACGGTATTGCCCTCTAGAGACGTTGAATCCACTAGATGAGCAATTCATCATCAATTGTAGCTGGGTGGTACATGACATCGGTAACTGCAAGAGCCGCAATGTGACATCCTGCGACACGTTACGTAGGACGGGTTTCGCCATCAAACCAACCCAATAAAATCCCGTGTCTTCGGGAATTACAGACGCGAGGGGGTGCACGGCACGATTCGGCTGATTCCGAGAGTCGCCACCCTAAATATGCTGTGATATCTGCCAACTCAACCTGCAGCTAACAAGTAGTAGGTTCATGACTGGACCTGCATCTCTTCGGTATCGATAAACCTCAGAACATGAAGGTGGTTAATGAAGTGCGTGGTTAAAGCCTCCCTTTGCCCTCTGCCACATTGGCTGGTTTGGCTATACACTCTACATCATCCCCAGAACGCATAATTGGCTTGTGTTCACCTTTGGTATCCGGTATCTCAACTTTAGTATAGCTCGGCCTGTCGACCCGCGTCTTCCTTGTGAGTTAAATGCCGCCCGTGTAAGAAGCAAATTTGTATCAACTCAAATACAATATCAACGTTTCTGGGTAGATAGCGAGGTCAACTCAACACGTGCAATAATGAAAGTTATCGCAGGAAGAACTCGATCCACGTATAAATATCCAGGCGATGTGAAGCGAATTGCTGTGGAACACAGGATTCAGCTTGATTTACCCTGTACTTAGTTGGTTAATCAGTGCATCACGTGGCCGCTTATTCATCACTGGGCGGCGCTCGTCCCCCACCGCGGCGCAACCAAGATGCCGGCTCCACTTGTTATCGCGGGGCAGAACTTTTTGCGAAGCTATCACGAGCTACCCGCAAAAAAAGTAGTCGTGAGCAACAACAATTCGACACCTCTGCCGTAAATGTTTCTTTCTCGGTGACATTCAAGATGCCTCTGGTAGACGATGGCTTCGAGGCTCTTCTGGAGCCCTTCTACAATGGCAAGAAGCTCACTGATCCCATCTCCACCAAGGAGGACAAATTCCAACTCCTTCCAGCCTTCCTTAAAGTCAAGGGTAATATTGCCCAATTCCACCACCTCCCGTTTACCAACTAACGTGCCTAGGCCTTGTGAAACAGTATGCATACCCAATCCCCATGCAGTCGCTGCGATACCGAAGACACCGTTGGCTGACACCGAAAAAAGGCACATTGACTCATACAATTTCTTCGTTGAGCAAGAAATCAAGGACATAGTACGTGCCAACCGAACCATCCGCAGCGATGTTGACAGCAACTTCTGGCTTGAGTAGGTTCTCTAGGGTATTCGCGCTTGCAAATTTGCTCATACCTTCTCAGATTCACCGATATTCGAGTCGATCGCCCCCGACGTCAAGATTGGAAAGATGCCAAGTCGCATACCGAGGTCACTCCTATGGAGTGCCGTCTCCGAGACATGACTTATGCGGCACCGATCCTAGTCGATATCGCGTATATCCGAGACAAACAGAGGATTGTGAGGAAGGGAGTGCCTCTGGGTCGAATGCCTGTCATGTTGCGCAGTTCCAAGTGCCGACTGAGCGGCGCGACGAACACAAAGATGGAGCAGATGAACGAGTGCCCTTTGGACCCGGGCGGCTATTTCATTATAAACGGCACAGAGAAGGTCATTTTGATCCAGGAACAGCTCAGCAAGAATCGTGTCATTGTCGAAGCCGACGAGAAGAACAACATCATCTCGGCCTCGGTCACCAGTTCGACCCACGAGCGAAAGTCGAAAACCTACGTCACTCTGAAGAAGGACAAGATCCTCCTCACCCATAATGTCTTGGTTGAGGGTATACCGATCGTCATTATTCTGAAAGCCCTTGGTGGTCTTTCGGATTACGAGATCATGCAGCTCGTTGCGGGATCCGACGGAAGATACCAGGACGAGTTCCTCATCAACTTCGACGAGGCGACCAAAGTTGGGATCCATACGCAGCACCAAGCCCTCGAGTACATTGGTGCCAGGGTCAAGATGGGTTCTCGCAGGGGTCAATTCGGCCCTCAAGTGCGACGTAACCATGTCGAGGAAGGGTTGGACGCCCTGGCAAACCTCGTGATCGCCCACGTCCCCATCGAGGGTCTCGACTTCTATCCCAAGGCAATTTACGTCGCTATGATGACCCGAAAGGTTCTTATTGCTTCTCACAACCATAAGTTGGTCGACGACCGGGATTTCGTGGGAAATAAGCGACTAGAACTTGCCGGCCAACTGTTATCTCTGCTATTTGAAGATCTGTTCAAGCGCTTCATGGTCGAGGTCAAGATGTCCATTGACAAGTTTCTCAAGAAAAACAATCGCGCGGTTCCTCTTGATGCCGTTCACATGATTAGCAATCACGCGAACAACATTGGAATCGGAATCAACCGAGCGATCCAGACTGGCAACTGGAGCGTGAAGCGGTTCAATATGAACCGAGCCGGTGTCACGCACGTTCTGAGTCGACTCAGTTATATTGCTGCTCTTGGTATGATGACTCGAATCAGCAGTCAGTTCGAAAAGACTCGAAAGGTCTCTGGTCCTCGTGCCCTTCAGCCGTCACAGTGGGGTATGATTTGCCCTTCAGATACCCCCGAAGGAGAAGCCTGCGGCTTGGTCAAGAACTTGGCTTTGATGACACATATTACCACCAACGTTGAGGAAGAACCTGTCAAGAGGTGGATATTCACACTCGATGCCGGCGTTGAGCCTATCAGAAACTTCTCAGGAGCCGAGATGCACCGGGAAGGAAGCTACATCATTCACGTAAACGGCACGCCGTTTGCACTCACGCGGTACCCAAAGCGATTTGCGCACAAATTTAGAACGATGCGTCGACGGGGTTGGATCTCCCCCTTCGTGGGTATTAACATCAACACCCACTTTAGTTCTGTTCACATTGCCACCGATGAGGGACGAATCTGTCGACCCTACATTATCGTCAAGAATGGCAAGCAGAAACTGAAGCCAGAACACCTTCGCCTACTTCAACTTGGAAAGGTGACCTTTGATGATTTCCTCAATCACGGCATCGTCGAGTACCTCGACGTGAACGAAGAGAACGATGCTCTCGTTACGCTCTACGAACACCAATTAACGAAGAGCTCGACCCATTTAGAGATTGAGCCCTTCACAATCCTGGGCGCAGTCGCTGGATTGATTCCCTTTCCCCACCACAACCAATCCCCCCGAAACACCTACCAATGTGCCATGGGTAAACAAGCCATTGGCGCAATTGCATACAATCAATTCAACCGAATCGACACTCTGCTATACACACTCGTCTATCCACAGCGGCCAATGGTCATCTCCAAGACCATTCAACTCATCGGCTATGACAAACTTCCCGCAGGCCAGAACGCCACCGTTGTTGTCATGTCATACTCTGGATACGACATTGAAGATGCGTTGGTTCTTAACAAAGCCTCAGTTGACAGAGGATTTGGACGGTGCCAAGTCTTTAGAAAATATACAACAGAGCTACAGAAGTATCCAAATGGTCGAAGAGAGCGAATCGGCGACCCACAAAACGAAGGAGAAGGAAAAATCAAACATCGAATTCCCAAGCACGAGGCACTGGATGATGATGGGTTGGCCATTGTTGGATATAAGATCAACTCTGGCGAAGCCATGGTGAAAAAAGAAACACCTCTCGATCTCACAACCACTGGGATCGGAATGGATCGCGGACCTAGCGAGTACCGCGACTCGGCTGTCTCATACCGAATTCCAGATCCGGCGTACATTGACAAAGTTATGATCTCCCAAACCGAGAAAGACACTACCGTCATCAAGGTTCAGACCAGACAGACCCGTCGTCCTGAGTTGGGAGACAAGTTTTCATCTCGTCACGGCCAGAAAGGTGTGGTAGGCATTATCGTCAACGAGGAAGACATGCCTTTTGCCGACACTGGCCTGACTCCCGATATTATCATGAACCCCCATGGTTTCCCCTCTCGAATGACTGTCGGCAAGCTGCTAGAGTGCCTGACAGGTAAAGCCTCAATCGTTCACGGTCGTCCCGACTATGGATTCGGTGATGCGTTTCGGTCTCACCCTGTCGACGAAATGAGCCAGGTGCTTCTTGACCACGGGTTTTCTTGGGAGGGCAAAGACTATTTCACATCAGGTCTTACCGGTGAACCGCTCGAAGCGTACATCTTCAACGGACCCATCTATTACCAACGTCTCAAGCACATGGTGCAGGACAAGATGCACTCTCGATCACGCGGTCCTCGAGCCATCTTGACGCGCCAACCCACCGAGGGTCGTTCTCGAGATGGTGGTCTGAGACTGGGTGAAATGGAGCGTGATTGTCTGATTGCCTATGGTGCCTCGCAGCTTCTTTTGGAGCGTCTAATGATCAGCTCTGATGGAACCGAGATTGACATTTGCCAGCAATGTGGCCTATTTGGATACAAGGGTTACTGCCACACATGCAAGAGCACTAGGGAGGTAACCAAGATGACCATGCCGTATGCGGCGAAACTGCTGGTGCAGGAACTTATTAGCATGAACGTTGGTGTGCGGTTACAGATGGAGGATGAGTTTCCCCATCCGAAGTAGTGAAACGATGGCCAGACCCAATGTACATGTCTGATGGACAATGATGGGGCGTTTAGTAATTTGAGACTTTGCCGGTCTGGAGCAGGACTTTTCTCGATTAGATGTAATTGATTAAGCGTATAGAGTCCCCGTCTAACAAATCTCGTGCAACCGCTGGTGATATCCATTTTCCTGGCCACTCTTCTTGAGCTTATGACTAATGTCTAAAATTGCAGCTCGCTTCTCCAAACGGTGTCACCTTCTACGTGTCTTCCGCCGATCTCTTACTACCGATTTCAGGCCACCCATGGTGACCTCGAATTCCACAGCATCGTCTAGACCTTGGCTGGACGAGGCGGTATGCGGCGCGAACACGACCTTCATCCACCTTCGCCACGCTTTGAGCGTGGCAGAGTTGAAGTCGGCGTCATCATCTGCATCTAAGGGCGCGGTGAGTCGAGTGCGACCGTAAACAGGGCGTTTGAAGAGGGCGACTCGGCACGCAATCTGGGTTGACCAGACGAGACCTAAGCTGGGCGTCTTCAGGGAGTACAAGACATGAGGGTCGTCACCCCAGCCGGTAAACCATCGCTGCTGATGGTCAAGCAGAAGAGCCGGCGGTGGAGGAGGCCCGTCGGGATCCTGAAGGGCGAAGGGGATGGAGGACGAGGGGGTGCTCGGGAAGTTCGCAGATGGTGGCGGAGGCATGCTCCGCGAGGCAAGAGGGCTCTCCGGGACTGCGCCACTGCTCCTAGGGGGTGGATTGCGCGAGATGAGAACGGAGGAGGCGAAACGGTCGGCGACCTGGTTGGCAACGACGACGGCCAGGTTATGGCGGCGAGCCAGGTCACGGAGCAAAGCGCCGAGACGAACGAGCTCGGTGCTCCGGGCGGCCATGTTAGAGCCGCGGGAGCCCTGGCGCTCAAACTCGGCGCGGTAGTTCGCAGCGACGGAATCGAGAATGACGAGGCCGATGTCGTGGCGCGATAGCAGTACGGGGACCTGGAACTCGAGGATGTGGTCCTGGGTCTCGAGATCGGGAGTGACGGCGCTGTGGATACGGTCGAGCGAAGGCCGGCTCTCCGGGGCCGTCGCCTGAAGAATAGGGTTGGCGTCTAGCATCTGGGCGAGGCGGCGAGTGGCAAGGGCGGCCTCGGTGGAGATGTAGAGAGCCTGGCGGCCGAGGCCGTGGGGGGGAGGCAGTTGGACGGCGAGACAAAGACTGAGGAGGGCTTGGGTCTTGCCGGCGCCGCTCTCGCCGGTGATCTCGGAGACGGCACCGACGGGGATACCTCCGCCTAGGGCTGCGTCGAGACCATCGTCGAGGGTGCTGATGAGAGGGAGCCGGGGAGGCTCGGTGGCCGGAACGGGGGGCGGAGCCGGGTCCGGGAGCGAGACGGGGTCCGGGACCGGAGGTTCGGCGGAATCAGAAGTGGGATCGGAAGCCGGCTCAGTTTCCGGGTTGGGCCCAGGATGCCCGAGGGAAAGGAGCGGCTGCTGGGGCGGGCCGAGATCGTCGGAGAGGGAGATCTGGATGGCGGCGATCAGGCGCTTGAGATCGAGGATGGGCAAGCGAGTCTGCTTGGCGATGTCGGCTGGGTGGAGGGTGAGGAGGTCGGTGGTGGTGAGACCGTGATGCTCGATGGCCGGGAGGAGGGGGGTGAAGCGAGGGATGGGGAAGGAAGGGAGGATATGGAGGAGGTCGGTCATGGAGGGTGGTGGTGGTGGAAGATGAAGGGCATTCCGGGTGAGGTTGGGAGTGAGAGCAAAAGTGTGAACGTATGAGAGAGTGCATGGGTGTGGGTGAAATGCACTCTAAGTGAGGGTTTGTGAAACTGCTTTGCCGTATGCTGGTGACGTGAACCCAGGGTGAAGCTTGCTCTCTCCAAAGCAGTCGCCGTTGAAAGGCTGCCGGGAAGGCAAACTAGACAGACACCGGCAAACACACACCGCCTTCAGCCTTACGAGGATTAGATGGCTTGCGGTTGTTATCTGTAGGTGTGCAGCCTCACGATCCCACCCAAGGTTGATGGAGCAATCGCGAATTCATCTCGCCGTGCACTTGCTAGACGCGATGCGAGTCGTGGGTCGTGGGTTGTGGAGTGCGTTCATTAGGCGCGAGACCCACCCGGAGCGTGGCGCGCGTGAAGCTTCCAGGAGCGGGAGCGGCAGTGGGAGTGATGGACCGGATGAGTGAGCTATTGCTACGTATAACGCGATCAATTATTTACCAACCACGTGACTTAATGTATAGATACTAACGGACGTCATGGAACACGCCATTTCCAATGGAGCGGTACGTAGTAAACCCCTCTGACATAGCAAATTGGGACTTCGGTCGGCATTGAAGTGCAATTTCTCCGTACCTGCCTGCAGAGTACGCGTACATAGCAATGCCCAGTGATCACAGTGTTTTGCAACAGGGCAAAACGGGGGAAAATAGGGGACAACAGGGGGTGGCGGGTACAGTGCTAGACAGTGCGGGCCAGGACCAACAGGGGCTGTGGAGGCGTACGTAGTAGCCCGACTATCCACAGCCACAAGGCACATGGAAGGAAGGCACGGTGAAAGTGGGAAGCAGGAAGCATACCTGGTCGTGATGGGAGAGAGCCAGTCTTCGAAAACCTTTCCCCTTTCTTCCATGCTATTGAGCAGTTTGTTAGGCTACCAATACCTATGTGCGGCCTATAGGTCGTCACGGGTGTCGTTGAGCAGGATGCTTACTTCCTATGTGTGCTTGATAATTTCGTATCCGCTCACGTTCTTTTTATTCCTCACCTTTCCCACTTCCAACAACTACAGAGCCCTACGGCGGCCAAGACATCGGGCAGTCCGTGCTCTGTCTTCTCGCCTCCGAGATGCGACCTCACCGCATTAACCTTACAAGGTAGGCAAAAGGCTGCAGGGCTGATTTGATGGACCTCAGCCCAGCAACCCGCAAGGCTCCAGTGCCATTCCTTGATCGGTAATCTGCACGACGTTGCCAGCGACACGCAGTAGCGGGGGGCTGTTGAATCGATGACCAGGCCCGGCCGACCGACAGCGACGACAACCACTCAACAACAGGACAACCGGCCGATCCGTGACTAGGCCGCCCTTGCTACTGCTGACGTTGGGTCGTATCGTCCCTGAAGCTCCCCACCTCATTTTGCGCAAGGCGCCGCCTGTTGGCCAAGCCGGAGTGGCTGCCACCATCTCCGCAACCCACGGGTTTTTTTGGGCGCGCTACCCAGGGCGATCGAAAGACAAACGCCAACGGCTTCTGCAGCGAGTCTCACGGGGCGCGCCGACGGACTGGGTACGAAGGACCGCCAATCCAAATGCGTTGCCTTTTGTGCGTCGACACGGTACGCATTAGTCTGACCCGGCATTCATTCAGAGCCGTAACGTTAGCCGTCGTGCCGTGTCATGGAAGTGGGTGTGTGCGAGGCGATGCGAACGATCAGCGAAACCACCACACCAGTTTCTGGTCTAGATGCCACAGAGAAGGCTTAGGCTTTGCGGCTGGCCCTGATTGCAGTGCTACTTAGGTAGTAACTCGGACATATCGGATTCGAATGCGGTCAATCACACACAAACAGCTTTAATTCGCTCTCGACAAGAGCACACCGCGGCAGGAGGGGCGGGAAGGCCCTGACGCATTCCCCAGCCCACGGACAATCTGACCATCTCACAGAGACTCAGTTCCCCTTGGTAATCAAACCGACAGGTTCAGGGTCGGGCCTGATCCGACTCACAGTGCGTTGCTGACGCCCTGGCGGCCCAGCGAGGCGAGGCGACCAGGGATATTTTTGGGATGCAGGAGGATTAGCCAACAGCGGGCCACCATCGCCAGCAAACGCCCCGTTTGTCTTCACTAGCTCTCGCTTTAGCCCTGACTCTAGTCCTGGATACTGCCCTGGAGCCGCTTGTTTCGAGTCTGGGATCCCAGCTTGGGGGCTGTGCGGACCTCAATTTCTCAGTCGTGCTCGTGGGCGATTGGTGTCGAGCAAGGACGGACAGGCTATGGTAGGATTCCCGGCGCTACAGAGCTGCTCGACAAGTCCTTTGCTCCCCCGTGCAATGCTATGCCACAGTACTTAGCCAACTAACGGAGCATCGCAGGTAATTACATGGCTGACGCCCCGTCTTAAGGATCTCCCCCCTCGTCCTTTTCAATGATCGACCCGGCTGTGTCTGCCCTGTGGCTCCAGATTGCCAAAAGCAGACAGTCGTATTCACACGCGCCAGCAGCGTCACACCCGGGTCACACCCAAAGCCCACCGACCCGTCCCTCTGCCACTCCGCCGGCCATGGAAAACTATCGTGGGGACTAGCAACTCCTCTTGCTCTATTTCTGGCCCCCAATTGCTCAAGTCTCGGCTCTGGTCTTCCCGCACCTTGTCGCTGGAGGTACCAAGGACAGTGTCGCGGCATCCAGGTCCCTCCCTGTCGCAGCGGTCGGGATGGTTGCCCATTGTGCCCAAGAGCCAGGGGCCGCCATTGGCAGAGTTCATTCAGCTTCTGCAAGCCACTATCGGCAAGACGGCGTGTCACTGGTCCGCTCTACGCTGAGTCTCCAGCCGCCAACCCCGGTGGGTGTCCGAAAGACAACTGGGCATCCGCCTCAAAATTAGCAAGAGAATGGGGATTAGCTTAAGGTTGAGTGGACGGCGGGTGGAGTACACACTCCTCACACACACTCACACACTCGCTCTTTGTCTCTCAGACGCTGCTGCGCTAACAATTCGGGGCCGGGCTCTGAGTCTCACAGGCTCACAGCGGAAGTGTACCAAGTACCTCGCGCTACGTACAACCACGATGCTGCTATGCGGGTATGCCCCCCCTCCCACCCCAGGACCAGCCTATGCCACAAGGCCGACATGGCTGAGAGGACCCCGGCCTCGCTCCTTCGGATAGCTGCTGCTCTAGCTACTCTCCCACTAGCTGCTTTCTCCACCGGCTTCAGCCCTTCCATGCCCTCCCCGGTCCTCTCCCCGTCTTATAATCACCTTGCCTCTGCCGGTGGCTGGACGAGCGCTTTTCCTCCCCGTCCCCTCTCCTCTCGTTTGTCTCTCAAGAGTGTCGGCGGTGCCATTCAATCCAAGCTCTCGTCGATATTCGATTCGATTCGACCAACCCTCCAACATGAAGGTCTCCAGCTCATACGCTGCCATCGCGGCCCTGTCCGCGACCACCAATGCTATGCAGCTGATACGCTCCGAGCCTACTGTTGCTGTCGCACTCGCCGACGACGGTGTGAGCCCTCGACCCACGGAAGCCCCCAAGTACGACCTCTTCCGACGAGCCGATAACGGCACTATGCTCTACGCCCCCGACAACACTTGCGGCTACATCTCGGGTCGCCAAGGTGCCGGCTACACTTGCTTCGGATCCGCTACCTGCGCCTTCAGCGTGTCCGACGACGAGGGCCATGTCGCCTGCTGTGATAACGGGGAGTGCAACATGCGATTCAGCTGTGTGGACTCCGTTGGCTACTTCTCCAAGAGCGAGTGTGGCGACGGCTGCGAGGTTGACGCCTTGACCCTGAAGTGGTATGCTTTCCCAATGCCGCCGAAATACCTTTGAGAGCTGTTATTGACTTGACCAACGTGTAGTACCGCATCTTCTGCTCCCTACTGCAACACCATCTCCTTCTCTGGTGGTGTAACTGATTACTGGTGCAACAACCTCAACGCTTCTACCGCTCAAGTCGCCAGCACCACTTACGCCGGCGGCGATGATCGGGAGTACACCACTCTGGACGAGAGTTCGTCCAGCGCCACCCTTGTCACCAGTGGCTCTGTTTCCGAGAAACCCACCGTGACAGTCTCTGCCAAGGCTTCCTCAACCTCCAGCTCTGACTCGGAATCTTCCAGCTCTGATAGCGGCGGCGGCGGTGGTTCCAAGACCCCAGTTGGTCCTATAGTGGGCGGTGTTGTTGGCGGTATTGGTGGTCTTGCCCTCATTGGTGCGGCGATCTTCTTCTTCCTCCGCAACAAGAAGAAGAAGTCGGCTGCCGCTGCCGCCAATAACAACGCCACGGTCCCTCCGACCTACCAGCCTCCTCCCATGCAGCAGCAACCCGGAACCGGCCCCAACGGCTATAACCCTGTGCCCCAGGGCCAAGCTGGTTACTACGATCCCAAGAACCCGTACTCAACTCCCGGCCAGCAATACAACCAACCCGTCGCCGGCGGTGGCTTCTACCCCGTTCAGAACCAGGCCGGAACCCCCGACTTCAACCAGACGAACCCTTCGTCCCCTGGCACCTACGACCCTCGCATGTCCCAGGTCGGCAGCAATACCAGCCCTAGCCCGTCTTACAACCAACAAAACATGGGCGGCCAGCAAGGCTTCCAGCCTGGTTACCAGCCTCAGCAGACCGTTATCCACGAGGCACCTACCAATGCCATTGGAAGCAATGGGCGCGACGACACTCACGAGCTTGCCTAGGGCAAACCCGTGTGATTTCTATGAGCACCGTGGACTGCGGGTAGCTGTGCTGGAGGCGTTTGTTGGGTTACCATCCTCTGGATTTTTGTTTGCGTCATGGCTTGGAGTTAGATAGAGATCTCGTTATTCTGCACGCCAAGTAATGGGGACGGATTTGTTCTTTTTTAAATGAAAATAAAAGGAATTGAACTCTCGTCTTAATGGTTTTGGGGGATAGGTTAGGGGAGACATGATGATCCATAATGGCTTGTTCTCTCCTATTTTTCATGTATACCCTTTTACTTAGTTAACTATCTGTTCACGAAGCAGAAATAAAACCATGTATCTATCTAAATATTCACTCTATCGCTCTGAACGGCAGGCATGTGAGAGGAATGTATGCTGCTTGTTTGGTTGTTATTGACCCGTGGAGAGCGTATGCTGGTTTGAATCCCGCATCAACACAACTTCGTCATGTATACACAGTTGCTCGAGGCACTGATGGAGTCAATTTCTGGCTTTTCCAGTTTTCTCGTTTTACTATCGGGTTTACTAAAGATATTACACCGACTGGGGTGGCAACTGGCCTTGATACGCGGTGTAAATTCTGAACTCTGTATACTGCATAGCTGGACTGACCAGCTTATGTATGACTCTGTCGTTTCCCACGAAACATGGACATGAATACGCATGAGCTCTTGTTTCCACCGCCGGCTCCTCGTAAGACAACATATGTGCGCCAGGTAAGACAAGACCGCCAAACTCATTCGCTAGCCAAACGGACACAAAAGGAAAACGTGCTGCACCAGTCGCACCGAGGGTGGTTGACCTGTTTAGTAGTCGCACAATCTCAGTTTCTTGCCGACATCCCGGCGACGAGCTTGCGCCGCTGCCCGCTCCGAGGCGCGCGTTTCAGCTGCGTCGAAATGGACACTACGGTTCTTGAGAGCCTGGAGAAGCATGCCGGCGTCGAAGAAGCCATCTAGACATGAAGTTAGAAACTGCAATGACGATGGTAGTGAGGTGGGGAGCAACTTACATCCGCCAATCTCGTCATCCTCACTAAAGGCACTGCTATCATTGGTAGGAGAGGTAGTGCCCGTGGTAGAACGAATGTTGTCGAGGGCGGTAATGGGGCGCCCGCGGGACTTGAGGCGGCTCGATGGCTTGTTGTGGTTCATGGCCAATTCAGCCTCACGGGCTCGGCTGGACTTCATGGTGGACAGCTTGCGGTTGGTGATGCGCAGGATGCGGCGGATCTCGAGTAGGTAGCTCTCGAGGGTATCGATGAAGCGAGCTGTTTGGCGATGCTTGCTAGACACGCAGATGGAGATGCCGTCATCCTTGATGATATATCCAATGCCGAATCCATCTCCTGAAGTTGGACCGAAGCCAAACTGTCGAAGAGAAGGATTTCCACAGTTGGATGTGGAAAGGATGGTGTTATTCAGCTTATCCCAGCCTGAGTCGGAGAAGATGAGCGGGAGAGGATTTTGGTCCCGCGATCGCGAATTAGTGCTGTATCCACGCTCACGCGAGGGCTTCAACTCGATGCCATCAGCTGAGCCGATAGAGTCATTACCAGGGCTACCGACAGGCGAGTTGATGCCTTTCTCCGAGTAACCATCCACCGGGCTAGAGTAACCAGCGCTGCTAAGACCACTGTCCAAGTCCTCGTTAATGCTTCTCTGCCAAACACAGAGCAGAGCATATAGATGACGATCGCAGCCCTCTGCCTTGGAGCACTGCCTCGTGCTTGCAGAATGCCTTACACAGGCTTTCTTCAAGGCTTCGACCTTGGCCTCGGCGGAGGTCTCTGACCAGAAAGCTTGCACAAAGTCGACCGACTCAGTGGTGACACTTCGGATAGCCTCAGTCCGACCATGCAAGTACACCTTGGTCATGGCGGGCTCGTAAGTGCATTCCACACGACCATACAAGCCATAGTAGGCGGCTTGGAATGCCATCTGGACAAAGGCGTCGGGCGAGAAACCCATGGATGTGATGAAGTTCTTGCCGTAGTGATCGAAATCCAAGCATTGGAATTCGTTCTGTCCAATGAGGTCGGACAGTCTGGTCTCGGCGAAGCGGACAGCGATGCTGAGTTCGGGGATCATGTCCCACTCCAGCTTGCGGGGAGTTGTGTTAACGTCACCAAAGCTGTCGGGATCTCGCTTGGCAGGATCAGGGCTAATAGAAGCCCAGAGGCTGGGAGCTTGGCCGTTGATGGTACGCGCGAATCGAAGAATGGTATCTGTGTAGATATCGCTCGCGAATCGAAGAACAGTGTGCCCATCCACGCCGGTGTGCTCGAAGTTGATACCGGCACTTCCATTCTTGCAAACAATGATCTGTAGCTTGTCGTACCAGCGGTTGGTGCATGTGCCGATTTGAACACCCTTTTCCACCTCGTTGGTTCCACACAGCATGTTCTGGCAGAGAGCTGCCGCGTCAGTGGACTCGGTGTAGTCGAGGCAGAGGACGAAGAGAGCTGAGTCAACAATAGCAAGGGAGTCTGCGTTGTTTGAATCGGGTTCACGAGTCAGAACGTCTCTCAAGCCTGACCACACCTTCCGGTTCTCAGTGCTCAAGACGCCGAGAGCTCCTTTCGCAGCGTCTTGGATGGGGGTTTGTGTGGCATCGTCGATGATGGTCTGAAGATTGATAGAGATATCCTTCTCCGTCATGATGAGATCCGAGTTGTGATCCAAAACATCAAACCAATAGAACTGCCCGTGGCACATGACAACAACGTGCTTTGATTCCGGGTCTTGCTCAATTTGGCAACCATCCTCGGTGGGGACTCTGGCCGTTCCAAAGAGCCTGGAGAATTGGTACATGCAAAGGGGGGTTCCCTTGATCTTGTCCGGAGGCAGCTCCTCCTTACGCACGGCCCTGATGAACCTGAGCGAAGATACCACCAAAGACGCCGCACGGGTCACTTGGTTGTTGCGGGCGGGCGTGGGATCGTCTTCTAGGAGGAAAAAGGGATTCAAGTTGAGAACCACAGGGTTATCGAAGTTGAGGTAGGAATCATACCCTGCCAGGCGTTAGAGGACTAGTCATGCAAGGGAGCGGCGGGAATGGTGCTTACAAAACTGCTCGATGTAGCTGGTCTTTCCCTGAGCGTACTGCTTCAACTTCTCCTGCAGCTCAGGTCCTACAGTCTTTAGGAACTCATCGACTGCGTACTGTGTCTCGGCATATTCGTGAGGCGATTGAAGGGGGCGAAGAGATTCCAGGTACCGATTGCAAGTAAGGGCCAGATCGGGGATAGGGAGTTTGGGTAGCTTGTCCTGGCCGGAAAATGTGATGCCGCCCTCCTTCTTGGATTCTTCCATTGGGTATCTCTTGTAGTCGCCGTTGAGCTTGGGTGGAGAGTCTCGTCTTTGTGGCAGCTCAGGAATATCTGCGAGAGACCGAGGCGTGGCCGAGGTGATGGGAGCGGATGTTGGAGTTGGATCGGCAAGTCTTTCCCCTAGAGGCTGGGGAAGAGCAAAGGTGCGGACTTGAGTCATGCTGTTAGTTTAGGTGAACCGTTGATATGGTTGCCGTTATGCGTAGAGGGGCGAGACGCTGGTGCTAACGTTGAGGCCGCGGAGAGCGGTTCGGTAAAAGTAGTGACAATCTTGTAGAAAATCGGCTGACATTACACTGAGTGCATTCTGTGATGTGCAAAGGCAAAGATTGATCATCGACGGAGATTGGGGTAGAGCAGTGGAAATGGAAGGGGGATATAGGATCGATATAAAGTAAAGCATTGTGACCTCGCTGACTTAGACAAGAGTCAAGTGGACCCTCCGCACGCCCTCCACACACCCTCCGCACCGGCCGGGGGGTAGCCGAACGCCAGGGAAATGCCCTTGGGATGTGGGAGGGAAGCCAGGCTGGCAGGAAGCCAGGAAGCCAAACTCCTCCGCAGGCCCGACAACATCAGTGGATGGGGTGGCAACTTGCACACTTGCCGAACATTGGCGCAGGGGGTTGGCTATCTTGGGGAACACAACCAGGCACAACGACTTACCGAGAACGGAACTAGAGGGCCCATATACCGTAGACAGCGAGAATACCCCGAACCGAAGCGACAGGGAGCTTGGGGATGCCGACAAACCGGGAGACTGAACAAGGCCTTTGAAAGCGATGACCAGGGAGGGCGTGAGAGCAACACGAGGCTCCGGCAATGACTTTACGGTGTCTGTGTCCGTACCCCGAGGACAAATGGCTCACATGCAAAAAGGAGCACAATACCTGAATAGGAAACAGGAACAGCACCGGCAGTGCGTCTGTTCGGATGTGGGGGGGCCGTCACGGTTGACTTCCGAAAGAGAGGCCTGGGAACACAAGGACCGGCGAAGTTGGATCTTCGGACGACGGGATGTCGAAAAACGCTGCTACAGCCAATGCCGTGGCGGCGAACAAAGCAGACACGCCGAGAACTGGGCTAGGCCTGGGCCGGGGGTGCGGGCTGGATGCTGGAGGCACTCCACTTGGGGCTCTGGGGATGTTGGAGATGAATAGACGACACGGGACTGGCTGGTTGTGCGCGGTGCAGCTTCTGATGACGGAGGAGGGGAAGAAGCGGCCGTCTCATCTGGCGTAACCCCACGATGCGATAACTTATGCGATGAGGGGAAAGCAGATGTGTCAGGCAGTGTCCGCGTTAGGGCTCCAGGTTCTAGACAAGGCGATAGGATGTATGCAATTCTCCCACCAAGGCACGGATGAGTACGTGCAATTGACCACGGGTCGCGCCGTTGCACAAGATAAAGCATAGCACTGTCATCGAGTGCCGCGGCGGGTTCGTCTGCTGGTGCCTCTGGCTTTCATGTGGCATGGTGTGCACGCGGATGTTTTCCATGGCTGACGGGTAATCTGGGTGGCTGCAAGGCTGCTTGCGGCTAGGTGGGTTAAGACTTGGTAGGCCGCGACGAGTCCACGACGCCGGTCTGGAGAAGCAGGCACCCGTCATCACGGGTCCCACCTCACGGGGTAGCTGGAGCTGGAGTTGGAACCTGATCCTGGCCCATCACAGAATTTCGATTAGTATCCGGGCTGCCTGCCATCACTGACCATCAAAATGGTGTGGTGGGTGTCACAGCCCGGCCACGCCGAAGCAAGTTCACAGAAGAGCTTTGTTCGAAAAAGCTTGTGTCTCGTCGTTTGGAAATGACAACGATGCCGGAGTGCTCCGGGGGGAGAGTGTTCCGTGCACGGGGAGTGTGGTGAAGGTAAAACGGAAGGACGTTCTGGAGTATTCCCGAGGACCAACGGAGCCGTCAAAGTCTGGAAGAGAAGGGCGAGCAGCCTCCGGTTGCGAAGCTTGGGTGCGCACAGTCGAATGCCGTCTCGGTTCGGCCCAAAGGACGCCAGCGAGGCGAGGCCTCGCCCGTTCCTTTCGGACCCGTTCCTCTCGGACGCTTTCCTTGGGACCTTGACTGCCACACGGCACCCAAGCGACACCCATTTCGTCATTGCCCGCCCGGGAACGTGGTTGGCTCCCGCGGTGGAGTGTGGTGGAGTTGCGTCGAGGGTCGAGGGTCGAGGGTGGCGGATTGTGCCTTTTCGCGGGATGAACGATGTTGGGTGCAGCATTCTCTGGGAATGTTGCATCTGGGAGGGGTGTTCCTCATGGCAATTGGGGGAAGGCATGGGGATCCCGCGGGGTAACCTTGTCATGTCGTCCTGCCACTTGCACCTGCCTCCTCTCGTGGCTCTGTCTCTTGGCGTTATCAGATTTGAATATCTGGGTACCTAAATACTTGGCAACTACCTACATACCTAGGTAAACAATCCTCTAATGTGATCCTCGACGCCTTGGCCTAGTCTAAAGTATGCCCACGACGACAGAAGTGGTGCCAATCGTGCCAGTAATCATCCTTGGTCAACTGGCACGAACCATGGGTCATTTTCCGTCTTTACTTCGCTCCCAACCAACCTTTACTTTCACGTGATCTCGCATCAGGAATTGCTGCCGCACCATCCGGCACCACCCTGCCTGACTTTGACCCACCGCAAGGTCCGGATGTCCGGTAGCGGACGGGGCCTTCGGCTGCACTCCGAATTCCAGCCTCCGGCCCGGCGTTCAGAGATTTCCCTCTTTTCTCATCCCGACTCCGGAGATCAGCATACTTGCAAAGCCTGCCATCGCTTGGGCGCATACTTGGATGTATGATACTTAATTCTTCCGTAAGGCTGAGGTGTTGAGACGGAACATTGTTTGTCGCCAGCTTGCAGAGTTACAACATTCGCTTTCACAACTCTCCAAGCTACGTAGCACGCGTTCTCACTAGACGAACGACTCAATTTCGCCTACCCCATCGGTGACTTTCAGTTCATGAGGCTCCAAATACCAGTGCTCAACTAAACACGTGGCTAACATGAAGGCTAGGGTACTCTACAAGGTGGTCTTGTAAGTCGACCCTGTACGCAGTACCTGGAGCTCCCTTCAGGGCCTCAAGAATCCTGCCTGCAATCAAAGCCGTGGCTGCCTGCTTACAACAGGGATCCTCGTCACGACACGTGTTCTTGTTCTTTACAATCTCCAAGCCAAGTAGCTAGGAGTGAAGGTAGAGTAACAAAAAACGGCATCGAGAGTGGGAGGTCGCCACGACTTGGACTCACCCCAATCTGATTTAAAGAGGCAGTGAGCTCTTGAGCCGATCATCCAAGGGATGCCTCAGGAGGGAACCCATTCGAAGAGCTGTCAAGCTGGCGCTAGTCTGTTTGTGGCCATCCATTCGATGTCAGCCTGGCGCTTTGCTGGTTTAGGCAATCCATTCGAGCCTTCCTTCGAACTGGTGGTATTTAGGTGCACACAGCCTCTGTCTGATCATATCTGAATTAATGACTGGCGACTGGCCCCTGTCGTGAATGCGCTCCATGATTGGGGAATCGTGTCCTCTTGCTTCCTACAATGGAAAACCCATTCGAGGTTGACTATTTATCATTCGCCCCAGGACCCAGGCTCTGCAGATGAATATCTGGAAGGAGTTTGGGGCTTGCAGCTTTCCATATTACGTTGCGTATTTCATAGCAGAACCCCGAATATAAAAAGCTCCTTCAGGTTCTCTCTAATTCATCCATCTTGTTCTTGAAGCTCGCCGTCTCATTCAATCTAAGAGCAATCGTGATACAGCAACTCGTCAATCATGATCATCACCTATCTCTGGCGACGTTGGAAGAAGGCTACTTCCCCAAAAGCGACAGGAGAAGAACCATTATCAGGGGAGCCGGCGGTCCAACCAGTCGAAACTCTGAAGCAGGTGACGTGTTCGCATCGCGAAATACCATCAGACTCGCCTTGCCTGGACTGTAAAGCTGCAAAGAAGGCAGCGACAAAGTATCGATGGAGAATTGTTCTCTGCCTGGCATGGCCATTTGCCCTTCAGTCTCTCGACTCGACAATGTGCGGCTTTCTCTCTGTTATTGACGAGGTGTTCACTGACATGTGACCATGACAGTATCGCCACTGCACTACCATGGATCGCTGGAGACTTCGGGGAGGTTTCGCAGCTGAACTGGATCGTCTCTGCCTTCAACCTTACTTCGGCCGCCTTCATTCCGTTCTGGTCGCAGATGGCTGACGTGTTTGGGAGAAACGCGTCTCTCAACGCTGCCATCATTTTTATGCTCATCGGCAGTGCTCTCTGTACGGGTGCCCCGACCAGCACGTTTCCGGTCTTGCTGCTGGGTCGTGGCTTCCAAGGCATCGCAGCAGCAGGAATCAATGTCGTGATTCGCACTATTCTTGCCGACAAGGTCTCGCTTCAAGAAAACGCGAAGAATTGGGCCATCTTCTCGCTCGTGGGTGGTGCATCATACGCCCTTGGCCCCGTCATTGGTGGTGTGTATCTCCTCCACCAGGCGAACTAATGGAATGTAGTATACTGACGAACAATCTCAGGATATCTTACCAGTGAGGATTGGAGGTGGTGCTTTGCAATCAACCTCCCCGTTGCCGTGGTGGCATTGGTAGTCGTCTTCTTCTTCCTCCGAAAGGAGTTACTCGGCCCTCAACCCATCCCCGAGCTTGACGAAACAGCCGAGACAGGCCGCAGGACAAAGTTTGCCGCAAGGCTCAAGACTGTTGATTTTGGAGGCCAGACAATGTTCATTCTCGGGTTTGGCCTCATCATTCTGGCGCTGACGTGGGGTGGTGCAACCTACTCGTGGGCATCAGCTGCCGTCATTGTCCCTCTCGTCATCGGCTGCATACTCTCGGCTGGGTTTATTTACTGGGAGTTTCTCCTTGCGCCTGGAAATGCCCTGGCTGAGAGAATGCCCTGGCAAAGGGCTATGCTTCCGTGGGTTCTGCTCTCTAATAGAGACATCGGCTTGCTGTTCTATTGCGAGTGCGCCACGGGTGTTGGCATGTACGCGGTGAGTCTCGAAAGCGACGCCTTGGTGTGAATTATGCTGACTGAGGTGGACCAGGTTCTCTATTTCTGCAACATCTACTTCATTGCTGTCAGGGTATGTATGGTCAGAGCTGTACGTTTGTCTATGATCTAACCTGAACTAGGGCTATGACTCTGATAAGGCTGGCGTCCAGCTTTTGTACTTTCTTCCTGGGCTCTCAGCTGGTGTCTTAATATGCTCATTTATGTGCAACAAATGGCCTCGGATGACTTTCCCGTCCGTCATGCTGGGAACCGTCACCGAAGCGATCGGAATCGGTCTCCTGGGTTGGGCTATTTACGTCGAGCGTCTCGGAACCATCTACGGAATGATGGCGTTAGTCGGATGTGGCACCGGTCTACGATTCATGGCCTCGCCGCTGCATGGCATTGGCCTCTTCAAGAACTTCCGAGCTTCGGTTATTGGGCTGATGGCGGTCGCTATTCCCTTTGGTGGTACTATAGGGTTAACCATCATGTCGACAGTTTTCAACAACACGTCCGGCCTCGACTCAAACGACAGTGACTTTTCCCAGATTCAATCACAGCCTAAGAGCACTCGAGATCAAGCCATTCACAATGCAAAGGTAAACCCAACCACAGACGTCGAGTACTAGTATACTACTAACACTGCTTTTAGATGGGTGTTGTTTGGGCATTCGTTTCAATCACGCCTCTTGTCGCAATGGTTTGTTTGTCTATTCCAAGTTAATCCTCTTCGTACTAACCTGTCTCCTAGGCTGTTGTATGTGCCTCGTGTCTGGGCAACGTGAAGTTCAATCAGGGTCCCATGGGAGATGACGGGAACCCGACCGATATGATAATTCGAGGAAGTTATCTCCTGAGCATGGTGAGGAGAGAAAAGAAGCAGGACGAGGAAGAAAAGGGAATTCGAATGGAGAGCTCACGTGGCCAAGGATGGTCGGAAAACATTATAGTAAAGGAGGCTGCCCAACGAAACCAGGCGATAGATAGGGATGATTAAGGTTTGGCAGAGTGAGATATGAGCTCACGAACAAGCCAAAGGGTAGAGATGATTATTTCGCGTATAGATAATATTGGCTCCCAGTGAGATTTTATTTATTACCTCGTTGTCGTATACGTACTGAAGTCTCCTGATTATATTCTATATCTGTTATCGCCGTCTGTTCAGAAAGAGCCTAATCCCGGGTGAATGCCGAGATCGGCGATCACGGGAAGTATTCGTTATGAGAGATGACGGCGCATCTGAGAGAGCAATTGCCGTACATTGCTCATTGCTCCTTGTTCGTTCCATCACAAGTGGCCATGGCAGCCCGAATTGTAGTGGAATTATACTACGAATTATGCCGTGTCCGTTGACCGAGGTGGCAGCTTGATTCACCAGCGTAATAATCGCCTGACTGCTGCCCGGCACTTCGCCCGGCCTCTGGACATGGATGCGTCCTTATTTTAACTCGCCGTTGACAGACGTTACGCATCTCAACAAACCACCACAACTTCAGTTATACCTACCTTCTTGACAGTTGTGAGGCACAATTGGACCGCCCTTCATTTGATGAGTATCGAGCATGAGTGAGGTCGAAGAGCAAAGCCCAAACCCGCGGTTCTGGCTCGAGTTCCGCACGTTTGACGATGGGTTCTCGTCGCCGGCCGGAACGACGGTAACATCCACGCTCACCGCATTTCCGCAGTTCGCGATGCTGCCCCCCGAGCTGCGCCTGAGGATCTGGTCGTACCTGATCCAGCCGCGCATCGTCATCGCATGCTGCCTGCAGTGCGACGAGCGGCTTCCCCAGCGGCGTCAAGAGCTGGACTCGCGGACGCACTGCGACGCCGCCCCCGTGCTGCTGCACGTCAACCGCGAGTCGCGGTACCTGGCGCTGCAGCACTACGAGCTCTCGTTCAGCTGGCGCATTTCGAAGCTCCTGTCGGACACGCCCGTGTCGCGGCCGGCGCGGGTGTGGTTCAACTTTGCGCTGGACACCATCTACCTGAGGGGGGAGCTGGAGGCGTACGACTCGTACGGGTTCAACTCGCCGATGGTGTACTTTATGCGGCGCGAGGACACGCGGCGGGTGCGGCACGTTGCGTGCGCCTTCGCGGAGCTGGGCTACCCGCAGCAGGAGAGCGACCAGATCTTCGGGTGCCTGTGGCACGTCGTCGACGGATTTGCGTCGGTCGACAGGCTGCTGCTGACGGTGGACGACGGGGACTCGGAGGACCTGCGGGGGAGCAAGCTGCTGAGCCCGGACAACGTGATGCAGAAGATATGGAGCGGATGGCTGGGCGGATCGTCGAGGATGGCGGATAAGCGGATGGTGCTGGTCAGGGAGGATGAACTGGCTGGCTTTGTGGCGAGCCATTGAGGTGGCGTCAAAGGGATGCGACGGCGGCGTTTATTGTTCTTGCTTGTGTTTATTACGGTATGCTGGGTGTTTGGACTCTGGAAGCCCACTGGAGATGTTGAATTGAATAGACAGGAGGGCGTTTTGTTTCTTGACGATATGATAGACTTTTCTCTTTTCTACGACGATGGGGGTACATTCAGACTCAGCCTGGTGCAACGGTCCTTGACAATCATATCGCACCTGAGAGGGTCATCGTGCGATACCTACATCGGCGACATGGGCGATTGTAGTCGGGATGGAGGATGCGGATGCATTAGACAGCCGAGATGTAGACTGCGTTGGGCAGCGAGGAGGTCAGGAACAAACGAACACTTCTCGCCCAAAGTGTAGATGCAGACCACGTATTCGCACGGCCAGGCACCTGTGACTTTTGATTGCGACGGGTGATGGCTTGTTGGCAGTCTCAGCTATCGACTAGCTGCTGTCTCAGCCTCTCTAGCCCTCCGTGACATGTCGTTTTGTCAATGGCTGAGATGTTAAGGCTTACGGTCGTGGTCCGCGGACGTGAGGCGAGTGGTGAAGCCTCTGGCGGCGCCCAGGGAGCAAGGTGGATGCATCGCCGATTCATCATGGCGGGCCGCGCTCTGGTTTCCACTGTGCGTCCTTTGCACAACACAGGAAGTACATAATGGATGAGGCTGTATTGGACATGGACACCGGACGGCCTGCACCTATCTGTACCTCAAACGTAGGTCGAACCAGACTTGATGTACTGCGATGGAACCTTGCCATGTCCACCCCACTCAGAATCCTACTTACAGAATTCCACTCGCGGAGGAATGTCCCTGGCAGGCAGCCCTCGCTGCGATTTGCTTGGCTCGCTCATGCTGATGGCTGGTTGGGCTGCCTGGAAACACAGGGCGTCGTCTTGGATATTGCTGACCCGGACCTCAGCCGCGGCTCGCATTCGTTGGTTGCACGCAGCGCAGTGTGGCAGGATGAGTACATTGGCGCCAGATCAGGGGTGCAACCCACAGAGAAGGTCCTCAACAAGACGCAGAGGTGATTCCGATGCCCCAATGGCACGCCGGCGATATTGGATCTGACTATTGCAGTCCTGGGACACAGGACGCCGAGATTCATTTGGTGCAGGTTTGGTTGCCCCGCCACTCGATTGGGCAGCGAAGAGGCAGAAGCTCGCCGAAAAGCTCCATCCAGGTTGCCACGCCACTGGACCGACCCCATAACCTCCCCCTGGGCGGCACCCACCGACGGATCGCAGTGGAAGCCCCGCGAAGGACCTCAGCAAGGATCATTTTTTGACAGCTACGTAACTGGCGGGTTTGGTCATGAAAGCTCGGGCATGGCATCCAGGTTCTCGGGGAGGCTTCCCCTTCAGGCGAGGCCAGGAGAAGGCAACTGAAGCCCGCCGAGAGATCTTTGGTGCCTCGCCGGTAGTAAGCAGACTAAAACAAAAAAAGAAGAACGCAAGGTAGCGATGCTAGTAGAGAGATGGAGGAAAAGAGGCGACAAGAGGGAGGGAGGGAGGGAGCGGGCGCAAACGTAAACCAGGGGCGGTGCAAAATGCTGCATGCCATTCCCGCCTCAGGAATCAGGAGTGCATGCTTGCGTGTGTATGTGCGCCCAAATGTGCAGTGTGCTACGCGGCTGTGAATGCCAGGCCTGGGACGAGGTTGAATAATTTCATAGTAGAACCACGATCACCTCGATTTGCCAGCCCTACCTTGCCCGCTGCAGCATGCCTTCTTGCGCATCGCCGTGGAATCCACGACTACAGTGAAATATCTGCAGGGAGCCGAGATTGATTCATGGCTGCTCGCCACCCAGATAATCATGACGCCCCTTCACACCTAACGACGGGGTCGGGTCGGGCCAGCGTCACAAAGAATCAGGGAGTGGAAAGGAACATTGTACCAACAGACAGCAACCAAAAAGTCCAACGAGAGTGACGGCACCTAAGGAGGGGCAGCAGAGGCATGGAACACAGGGGAGCTTCTGGTACTGCCTGCGAGAGGTGGGTTGGTGGGGCAAGGTACTAGATACAAGCCTGCTGGAAGGCTTCGTCAGGCTGTTCAGGCTGCTCAGGGCAGTCCAGGCGGCCGCACCGCGAACGCGCCCAGTGAAGACTGCAAGCTGCGAGGCGACCGCTGCGCGTCCGAGCGCCAAGCCAGGTACCCGCGACCTCTGGGCTCCACGGTTCCACCCCGCCGCCGGCTGCCCCGCGATGGAATTTTTCGCTGGGGATGACATCAACGAGCGCCAACGAGCGCTGGAGCCTGCGAGAACCAGCGCGAGCAGACGGGCGAACAGCCGGAGCCTCGCGGGCGATTGTAGAAACGGAGAGGGGGGGGGGGGCCACTTTTTTGTCACTCAGGAAGCAGCCAGAAGCCACCGTAGGCAAACAAACGCCCGAGTGCCTGTTTTTTTTCTCCCCTGGCTTGATGGTTGCCAGGGCCTTCTAGTGGCCCACCGGCTCTTCCAGGTGCTCGCAGCTGCTTCTGTGCCCTGCTAGAGGCTTCCCGGGCCCCTGCACAAAAGCTGGTGTGGGCACCTTTGGAACAGCGCAGAACCGCATCGAAACTTGGCACCCGCCTTTATTTAGTCCTTTCGCAACCACTGCACCGCAACTTCTCTCTTTCCATATCATCACTCTCCCAATACCCCCAGAGTCTTCAAACACCTCTCATAGATTTGAAGTATCCACTGCGTTTTCCTTTTCTCTTTCCCAGAATCTCTCTTCACAACACTCAAAATGGGTCCCGCCGTCGGTATCGATTTGGGTACCACGTACTCTTGCGTGGGTATCTTCCGCGAGGATCGGTAAGTCACATTTCCCTCGCAGACTTTTCTGCATCGCTCAGTTGCTAACTCTGATTTCAGATGTGATATCATTGCCAACGACCAGGGCAATCGAACCACTCCTTCCTTCGTCGGTTTCACCGACACCGAGCGTCTGATCGGAGATGCCGCCAAGAACCAGGTCGCCATGAACCCTCAGAACACCGTCTTCGACGCCAAGCGTTTGATCGGCCGCAAGTTCAGCGATGCTGAGGTCCAGGCCGACATGAAGCACTTCCCCTTCAAGATCATCGACAAGGGTGGCAAGCCCATCATCGAGGTCGAGTTCAAGGGCGAGAACAAGACCTTCACCCCCGAGGAGATCTCATCCATGGTCCTCACTAAGATGCGTGAGACCGCTGAGGCCTACCTCGGTGAGACCGTTAACAACGCTGTCGTCACTGTCCCCGCCTACTTCAACGATAGCCAGCGCCAGGCTACCAAGGATGCCGGTCTCATTGCTGGCCTCAACGTCCTCCGAATCATCAACGAGCCCACTGCTGCCGCCATTGCCTACGGTCTCGACAAGAAGATTGAGGGTGAACGCAACGTCCTCATCTTCGATCTCGGTGGTGGTACCTTCGATGTTTCTCTCCTCACCATCGAGGAGGGTATCTTCGAGGTCAAGTCAACTGCTGGTGACACTCACCTGGGTGGCGAGGACTTCGACAACCGTCTCGTTAACCACTTTGTTAATGAATTCAAAAGAAAGCATAAAAAAGATTTGAGCTCCAATGTTCGCGCGCTTCGACGTCTCCGCACTGCCTGCGAGCGTGCCAAGCGAACTCTTTCCTCCTCCGCGCAGACCTCTATCGAGATCGACTCTCTCTTCGAGGGTATTGACTTCTACACCTCCATCACCCGAGCTCGTTTCGAGGAGCTCTGCCAGGATCTCTTCCGATCCACTATCCAGCCCGTCGACCGTGTCCTCGCCGACGCGAAAATCGATAAGAGCCTCGTCCACGAGATCGTCCTCGTCGGTGGCTCCACCCGTATCCCCCGTGTCCAGAAGCTCATTACCGACTACTTCAACGGCAAGGAGCCCAACAAGTCCATCAACCCCGATGAGGCTGTTGCCTACGGTGCCGCCGTTCAGGCCGCCATTCTGTCTGGTGACACCAGCTCCAAGTCCACCAGCGAGATCCTCCTTCTCGACGTTGCCCCTCTCTCCCTCGGTATCGAGACTGCTGGTGGCATGATGACCAAGCTCATTCCCCGCAACACCACCATTCCCACCAAGAAGTCTGAGGTCTTCTCTACCTTCTCCGACAACCAGCCCGGTGTCCTCATTCAGGTTTACGAGGGTGAGCGCCAGCGCACCAAGGACAACAACCTGATGGGCAAGTTCGAGCTCACTGGCATTCCCCCTGCCCCCCGTGGTGTTCCTCAGATCGAGGTTACCTTCGATCTCGATGCCAACGGTATCATGAACGTCTCCGCCGTCGAGAAGGGCACTGGCAAGTCCAACAAGATTATCATCACCAACGACAAGGGTCGCTTGTCCAAGGAGGATATCGAGCGCATGCTTTCCGATGCCGAGAAGTTCAAGGAGGAGGATGAGGCTGAGGGCAAGCGTGTCGCTGCCAAGAACGGCCTTGAGTCGTACGCTTACTCTCTCCGCAACACTCTCAGCGACCCCAAGGTCGAGGAGAAGATTGAGGCTGCCGACAAGGAGACCCTCAAGACCGAGATCGACAAGGTTGTCCAGTGGCTCGATGACAGCCAGCAGGCTACTCGCGAGGAGTATGAGGAGCACCAGAAGGAGCTCGAGGGTATCGCCAACCCCATCATGATGAAGTTCTACGGAGCTGGTGGTGAGGGTGGTGCCGGTATGCCTGGTGGCATGCCCGGTGGTCCCGGCGGTCCTGGTGGCTTCCCCGGCGCTGGTGGCCCCGGTGCCCCCCGCGCTGGCGATGACGGCCCCACTGTCGAGGAGGTCGACTAAATTCTTTGATACCCCAACAACATCAGTCTCGATTTCCAGATTGGTCGTGCGCCTTCGATGCGAAGGCTAGGGTCTCAAGGGATGATGAGATTAGATTTCGCTTTTGTTTTTACGCATTTCACGGTCACGAACAGGGAAAAGCTCGGTGGTTTACCTGGGTTTGTACTTTAATGAATCAACGGATCAATACATGAACCTAAAAGTCTAAATCTTCTCGTCTTCTGTGATTGTTAACAAGTGAAGTCTGTGGCTTAATTAACATGGATTTCTTTCGGCAGTGCGAGCGAACTGTCACGATCAACATTACTGCTCCATGTTTGTACCTTCAACTCGCACATAGCAACGGGCTCGATATGAGCGGGTACACTGACGTAGTGATAAGCTGTCTTTGGCACTCGCTGGCGATGGTTACAATTTGAGTACGACAACAAAACAAGCATCAGTATTATTAAATATGACTTATTATGAAATTGTTATTTCTGTTCAAACATACGGCTGAATATGATCGTAATCGACGTGATGTAGTAGGCCTTGATAGACGTAGACAAAATCCTTCTTCTAATTTACAAGCAACTAAATGCACTCCATCCTCCGTTGACAGCAGATAGTTAGACAGAACAACAGCACATAGCGTTCGGTTACTCGATGGGTTCGGTGAATACAGTCCCAGGTTCTACCTTGTCATCGCGGCTCTGCCAGATATTCTCGCTACTCGGCTTGCTGGGCCCATACTTGGCATACTCCTTGTTGCGGTAGTGGGTGCGGATGGCCTTTTCGCGCATCTCCGGGCTGTAGCTCTTGATGCGCATGCAGAACCAGAAGTCGTCCCAGTTCTCACTGCAGGAGCGCATCTCGCCGTAGCGGTAGACGGCGTTCCACTGGCCGCCCATGGAGTTGCACGCCCATGCCTGGTCGAAGGCCTGACGACAGCTCATGTCGGCAGGCAGAAGGTCTTCGGAGAGGGCGTTGCCGGTGGGTGCTTCGACGAGGGGTTCGGTCGCGGTGCGAGAGGCGGGGGAGGAGCGGATGGAGAGCCACGATGGTAATGAGGAGGAGGACTTGTCGGCGGTGTTCTGTGAGGATGGTGATGAGGAGGGATTCGAGTCGGGGCCTTCAGGCTTTGTGTTGAAGAGGTCGAGGAACTTTTGAACTTCGGGATCGACGGCTTCACTGGAGGTCGTGGTTGAGGTCGAGGATGAGGAAGTTGAGGGTGGAGGGGCGAGTTCCTTGTCGATGGGCGCGGGTGCCTTTTCGGCAGGAGACGGAGAAGCCCAGAGCCAAGCCATTGCGACGGTGCTGGCTCGAAGTTATGTCTGGGTGCAGTTGTGTCTGGTTATGCTCCCTCAATTGGTGTCGAAAGGGATGTCGCGGGGTTCTTCAACGACACTGTAAGCGACGATGCAAGCGCAGAAGCGAACAAGAGAGAACCGAGAGATGGGCAACGCGGGGAAAGGCGTAATAGTCGTCGACGGGAGAGGAGACGGAGAGAGGATGCGTCTCGTGATGAGTACTGCAGATGGGCGTGCAGGGTGCAGGTGCGGTGGTCCAATTGAAGCTGGCGTCGACACCCTCTTCGACAGGGTCCTTTTCGCCTTTCTTTTTCTTTTGGATGCGGCAGCGCACGTCGTTTGAGCGGTGGTGACGGCCGGCGGGTTGCGCCGGGAAAATGGATCGGCCGGATCGCCGTTGGGAAGGACGAATTCGACGGTTTGGACGGTTGCAAGACAGGATACTCTTTGGATTCTCTGTAGTTAAGAGCTACGTTCTCTCGGTAGAATTTAACGGGGCAATGGTTAGAGATGATAATAACCTAAGGCATAAGATATAAGTATTATTATTAGTCTTAAAATTTTTATTTATTTTAAAAAAATTATTTATTCTAAAATCTTTATTTATTTTAGGTCTTTATTTAGTCTTAGGTACTTACTTAGTCTTAGGTATATCTTTAGGTAATCTAAGGTATCTTATATCACTTTTCACCGTGTCTCTCCGTTTTTGGTGGGGTCGCGGCCACGTTCCATAGTGGGATAGGGCTGCGGGCAGCTTCTTAGCTCGTGGTTGTCTGATGATGGATGACCTCATTTGGTGAACCGAGGAACTTCCAACTCTCCAAATTTGTTCAACAGCCTCTCCATCTCTCACCAATTCAAAGACTTGCGCACTTTGTTTGTCGCTCACAGTGCTTACCGCCCGCAATCAATCCCCTGGCGGCTCCTTCACTCTCAGCATGCACGCAGCTGTTCCAATCTTGTCATGATTTCCAGACGAGGCCTGGCGCTCCTCGCAGCGCGTCGCCCACTCTTCTTGTCGCAATCGCCAGCTTCGTCGTGCTTGGCAGCAACCTCAATCCTCCGTCACCGCAATGATCGAAGTGTAATTCCTCGTTTTGGAGCCTCCGCCCGCGCCTGGGAGAGCACCGTGGCACTCGACCCCGCCTCAACGCCCGTAGCCGAGACGGATGCCGACAAGAGCGGGCACATCGCCGTCAAAACCAACGAGTCCATTCTATTCTTCGACAGTCAGTCTGCTAGATCGCCTCACTCGTATGGGGTCTTTGGTTGCTGACTCTTCTTCTCTAGACATCTTTCCCCTCAAGCTCAGCAGCGTTCTCTTTCGGGCATGGAACACAGACCATGACGTCGCCGACCTACTCAAGCGCTTTGAGAGTTCCTCTCTCGGTATCATGGACCCGATTCGTCTCGTCAAGACTGCAATCCCTGAGGATCTTCCCATCAAAGTGACGGAAATTATACCTCGTCTGAAGGACGGCGGCGCATATGTCAAGTTCAGCCATGATGCCGACATAGATCCCGCAGAAATCGAGGGTGTGTGTCCACATTGACTCTTCCGACTCGGACTATGCTAACATAACACCTAACATTAGCGACCCTAAGTAAAAGACTAAGAGACCGCCCTATCAAACCACTGTTTAGTATCTGGCGTGGCGTCACGGCTCGCCTCGTTCAAGGCACCCCGTGGCTCGAGGACCTCCACCGTTATCCCACAAGCCTCCTCAAGATCGAGTTTGTGCCCCCGAGCGCCGGAGTTACTCCCGAGGAGCTTCCCGAAGAGGTTCTTTACACGCTGTTTCGCAAGTATGGAAAGATTGCCGATATTGTCCCACAACCCACAGACTCCAAGATTGTTCCGCGGTACGCTCACGTAGCGTTTCCTCTGATAAGGGACTCGATCACGGCTCGAAACTGTATGCATGGCTTTGTTGTCAGCGAGATCCTAGGGGGAGGCAAGAACGGAACCAAGCTCCGTTTGTCGTACGAAAAGCGTGTTAAGGCTCACAGCATCTGGAACTGGCTCACCAACCATCCTCGCATCGTCTTGCCCGTCATTGCTGCCTTGCTTGCTGGTCTCTCGGTGGTCGTCTTTGACCCGATCCGAGAGTTTTTTATTAAACTCCACATCCAGCACTCACTCAACTTCAAGGATTCGAGAGCATACAAGTGGTTCAAGAAGCAGACTGGTAACTTCTCTCTTGGAAGCAAGAAAGACAAGGGCGATGGCCTCGATGCTGTGTGGAAACACCGACGTGACGTTATCGACCAGGTCCACTCTTGGCTCGACGAGACCTCCGACACCTTCATTGTTGTCACTGGGCCCAAGGGCTCCGGCAAGGTTGAGATGATCATGAACCAGTCTTTGGAGGGCCGCAAGAATGTGCTGAAGATAGACTGTCGGCCCATCGTGGAGGCTAGAGGTGAAGCCGGCACAATCAAAAGACTCGCTGCAGCAGTCGGATACCGCCCCATCTTTTCATGGGCCAACAGTATGAGCAGCATGGTCGATCTCGCCGTTCAGAGTACCACCGGTGTTAAAGCCGGCTTTTCTGAGACACTTGAGTCACAGCTCACCAAGATCATGCACACCACCACGTCTGCACTGAAGGAGGTTACCATCGACGGACGGAGCAAGAAGGATAGCGATGCCAACCTGGCAGATGACGCCTACCTCGAGGCCCACCCCGAGCGCAGGCCTGTCGTTGTCATTGACAATTTCCTGCACAAGAATGAGGAAAATGGTATCGTCTACGACAAGATTGCGGAATGGGCCGCGTCTGTGGTCCAGAACAATGTTGCCCACGTCATCTTCCTTACCACCGACTCGGCCTACTCCAAACCCTTAGCTAAGGCCCTTCCGGACCGCCTCTTCCGCACTGTCTCGCTCGGTGATCTTGCGCCCGACGTAGCCAAGAACTTTGTTCTCAGCCGCTTAAAGGACCAGATCGCCGACGAGGAGAAGAACTCAGAACAGACGGAGGAGAAGAAATGGCCGACGAGACGTCCCGACCTCGCCGAACTGGATCATTGCGTCACCACGCTCGGCGGTCGGCTTACCGATCTCGAGTTTCTCGCTCGCCGCCTCAAGACTGGCCAGACGCCCAAGCAGGCCGTCACTGAGATCGTCGATGAGAGTGCCACTGACGTTGTTCGCATGTTCCTGCTGGGTAAGCCCTCAGATGTCGATAGCAAGAAGTGGTCTTCTCAGCAGGCTTGGCATCTCATCAAGTCGCTGGCTGAGAACCCGTCTTTGCGCTACAACCAAGTCGTCCTGTCCGGGCCATTCTCCGCCGCGGCGTCGGTTTCCTCCATTGACGCCGAGGGAGCCCTCGAAAGTCTCGCCAGCTCCGAACTGATCACCATCCACACCTACCAAGGCCGCCCCCAGACCATCACAGCTGGAAAGCCCTTGCACCAAGCCGCCTTCACCGTGCTGCTGCGCGACCAGGTCCTCCGCGCCAAGATGGACCTCGACATCCTCGCAGAAATGACCAAGGCTGAAACTCGCTCCATTGACAAGGTCGAAACCGAGCTCGCCTTGCTGGGAACCTTACCGCGCCAGACGGGCGAGACGGCGGGGCGAATCAGCTATCTGCTTAGCAAACTCCAGGCCAGCCAGGTCAAGATTTCCCAGTGGGACAATGAGACGGTCCAGCTGAAGAAGATCTTGAACGAGACATACTAAAGAGACGTGCTAAAAAGAGGCGCCAGTTTGGAGTGGGAGCGGGTGTGGTGATGTGTAGTAGCTGTCAACGATGGATGACTAGACGGGTCTTGAGTCTGCGAAACCTGCATTTGCACGGGTGAAGAGATGATGAGTGAGAGAACATGTAATGATATCAGCCAAATAAAGGCTTCCTGTATAGCGAGGCGTGGTCAGATACCCTTCTCAATAAGACACAAATCCCCCTTTTGTTCATTTCAAAAGGCCCCTGTTATCAATACCGCCTTTTCTTCAACGGGGTTGCTAGAGGCATCACGCTCGAAACTAAATCAGTCAAGCGACTGCATCACATTCCTTTCGTCAATGGTATACAACTAAACAGCCGCCATACGTAACGTAAATCATTAGCCCGCCTCTGCCAGACTCGCCCATGTCCGGACAAGATTTCAAAACGTCCTTTCTGCCCATTTCGATTGCCCACCGAGAGCCAACTGGCACGAAGGCCGACTCGGAAACTCCCCAACCATGAAGCGGAAAACAGAACAACAAAAAGACTCCCCATCCAGCATCGCCAGATGAAACACATTGCGGAGGTTCCGGGTGGATATGTACAAGATGAAAACGCTTTTCACATGCAAAACAGCAAAGAGTCGATGACAATATTTTTTTGCAATCGCCAGGCCTATCAACTGAGGGCCATGGTGGAGTTTTGCGACTGGTCAGGGTCGAAATACTGGTTCGACATCTCACACGCCTGGGAGAAGAAGATGCGCGAAGGGTTGTCGTAGTCGTTTGTGATGCTGTAGTAGTTTCCTAGGTGAATACGCAATTAGCTGTGCTCGCCTTGAACTGGCAAGGGTTGGAAGGAAACAACATACCTCTGGGGACAAACCACATGCCTCCGGCCGTGATACGGAATTGAGCCTCGTTAACAGTAACGAGAACCTTGCCGAAATGGACAAAGAAGACCATGTGCATCTTGCGTGAGTTTTTAGGCCTCTTCTCAGCTCCGGGGGGCAAGTCGACAACACCTGCGCCCATAAAAGGCGTGGTCAACGTCTTGGCGAAACGGAACGTGGCATCGCGAATGTCTTTGAACTGGATGGCATCTGCGGACACAGCCACCCGCTCCTCCATGACCTCGACAGGCTCGTCGTCGGCAGGCGGTTGCAACTCGTGCTCCGGCTCCCAGATGATGACCTCGCCAGTGACGGTGCCGGGGTTGATCTCCCAGTCCTCGAGCTCTTCCTCTTCGGGGTGGATTGACCGTTGCTTGGCCGTGGCTTTCGAGCGCGCCTTGCTCCGGGGAGCGCGTTTTGACGGGGGAAGCTCCTCGGGAACACGGATGACCTCTTTGATGGTGGGCAAGACGAAGCGGTCCTTGGCAAACATGTTATCCATCTCCTCCTCTTCTTGAATGACCTGCTCGCCTCTCCAATAGTCCAGTGGCCTATAAGAATGCCTGCCAGACCTCGTCTGCCTTACCGCGTCATCATGGCGCACGGAGACCAAACCACGAGATTTGGGCATTGGCGGACCGCGCTGGAGCGCAGCAAATGACGTCTCTCCAACGTCGCCTTCTGCACCAGAAGCTTGAACCTTTGGTTTTCGGCCGGGCTTTCCACGAGGTTTTGGAGAGACCTTGGGAGCTGCTGCTTTTGCGGGAGCGGGCTTGGCAGGTTCTGGTTTTGAGGCCTTGGGCTGGGCAATCCGTTGCTTCTTGGGCTGTGGCGCACTCTCCTCCGGCTCCGGTTCCTCGTTGACGTCCTGCTCGCTGTCCATAGATTTCTGCGGAGACCGTCGTTTTCTCGAGACCGGTGCTGGCGCGGGTTCTTTAGGTTTGCTGTCTTTCTTTGCCGGTCGTCCTCGTCGCTTAGGGGCCACGGGTTGAGATTCCTCCTCGTCGCTTGGGTCCTCGGCTACTGAGGGTTCTTCGGGGAGCTCTTCTGCGATTGGTTTAGATACGACCTTGGGCGGTCGTCCGCGACCCTTCTTCTTCGCAGCGCTCTGGCGAACGACAGGTTCTTCTTTTTGCTCGGCGGGTGGTGCTTCCGGTTCGGGTGTGGGTGTGCCTCCAGCCATGGCCTCGACCATTTGCAAAGATTCCTCTAAAAGATCTGAGTTGTCCTCGTCCTCGTCTTCGTCGGATTGGTGTATAACGGTGTTTTCAGTGTTGTTGTTGTCGCCTGCATCATCGTCCTCCTCCTCCTCAACTTCGTCCTCTTCTTCTTCTTCGCGGAAGGTGCCATTAACACCATTCGGCTTGCCCCTCGCTCGCCCGTGGTTTCCAGCGAAATCGAGCTTCCGCGTCACCGTCGGCTCAAGCTCCTCGACAACGGACCCGCGTGTAGGCGACGAGACGCGCTCGAGGTGTGGGTTCTTGCGCGCGGGTGACATCAGGTTCGTCTTGAGCGGCGATCGACTGCGAGGGATGGGATAGCTGCGTCGGTCCTTAAGCAACGTCCTAGGGCCAGGACCGGCACCTGCGCCCGTGTTAGTCTTTCTCGGCTTGGTATTGCATGGCGGAAGAGCTGCGTACTGGTCTCGAGATCCATGTCATCGCTTCCCGAGTCGTGAGCCTCGCTACTAGAGTCTCTGCCATTGGCGACAAAGGGCTGCCTCTCGGGCGAGGAAAGCAGGTCGTCCAGCGGCTGCATGCCATATTCATCGCGCGCGCCCGTGTCTGTCAGGGTGACGCCGGTTTTGCTATAGGTACAATGTTAGAGGTCTGCAATGGGAGAGCATGCTCGCGCACAAACGTACCGACCGCGTACACCGAGCTGGTATATGGCCTGGGGCTCGGTACTCTCTCTCTGCCTACCGCCGCCGCCGCCGCGAGGGGCCATGGTCGCTAAGAGTGGTTTCTGTTATTTCGAGTCCGAGATGAAAGACGCTGCGCTGTGTCGTAGTGGGAACAACACGGCGTGTCTAAGTCTTGTGGTGTTGCGATGGCGTTGAGAGTGGCGCGCGAAGGTGCAAGTCCAAATGCGACGGACGGAAAATGGGACGCGCCGGACGGTTCAGTGTTGACGCGCGGGTGATGTTGTAGGTTGTGGATGGAGCCGGGCTGTTGCCTGTAGGCTGTACTATTTACGGAGGACAGGCCTATGACCGCCTGTAGCCACTGACCGCCACCTTTTAAAGCCCGGGCTCCTCCTTGTTCGTCCAAGGCCCAGCACTTTTTAAAGCAACTCAGTGTACAACGCGTCTTCCATCCATGTCTAAGCTAAGACGCGTCGAGGGGTCCACGCCACTCATTAATCTTCTTCCCTCATGCCTCCAAGCAAATATAGCAAACTACCCCAAACAACATTACACTGCGAATACATCAATTGCAAACCAGATTCTCTTTCGCTAGTCTATCTGGCTTTCTCCTCATGGCATATGCCTGATTGAATCTCCATTTCTCCCCGTCCTCTCTGCCTTCTCCACCACCAAAACCTCCACCGCCAACATCGCCATCGCCGCAACCGCAGAACAACCTACCGCCTCCCATCACCATGGCAGACTCACAATCCTCCGCCTCCACCTTCATCCCCCCCTCCGTGCACCGCCCCGAGCTCCTCTCCGGCGCCTCCTTCTCCCACTTCTCCGCCGTCCCCGCCGCCCTGCTGCCAGCCGACGCCTCCGATCCCGCCTCGGCGCCGCCCTGCTGCCTCGGCGTCGACGAGGCCGGCCGCGGGCCCGTCCTCGGCCCCATGGTCTACGGCGTCTTCTACCTGCCGCTCCCACTCTCCGACCCCCTCCTCCGCGACACGCACCACTTCGACGACTCCAAGGTCCTCACCCCAGCTGTCCGCTCCGACCTCATGCGCGCCCTCTGCGAGCCCGGCTCCGACCTGCACGACTCCTGCGGCTGGGCCACGGCCTCGCTCTCCGCCCGCGACATCTCGGCCAACATGCTCCGCCCCTCCGCCTACAACCTCAACGCCCAGGCCATGGACGCCACCGTCGACCTCATCAAGGCCGTCTACGCCATGGGCGTCAACGTCCAGGAGATCTACGTCGACACCATCGGCCAGCCCGCCCCCTACCAAGCCAAGCTGCAGCGCATCTTCCCCACAGCCAAGATCACCGTCGCCAAAAAGGCCGACAGCCTTTACCCGTCCGTCAGTGCCGCCTCCGTTTGCGCCAAAGTCACCCGTGACGCCGCTCTGGAGGTGATGTACGAGGCGCGCGCGCTCGAAGACGGCGTCGTCACCGAGGAGGGTGGTATGGCGTGGGGGTCTGGGTACCCTTCCGACGGCAGATGCGTTGGATGGATGAGGGGCAATGTTCACCCGGTGTTCGGCTGGGGTCCAGAGTGTCGGTTCAGCTGGGGCACGGCCAAGGACATGCTCGAGGCCAAGGGCAGCGGTGTCAAGGTCGAGTGGCCGGCCGAGGATGACGGTGAGACGAGTAGATTAACCGACTTCTTTCTCAGCGGCGACGAGGACAAGGAGTCGTCTGAACTTGGGAGCTGGTTCGGCACCCCCGCAGGATTGGAGGCATTTTAAGGTGTCATATTGTTAGGTGTTATGGGAGGCGCAGATTGGAAAAGGGTTTGTCATTTTGGTACATGTGGCGCATTGGACGGTGATGTTTGGGTTCAGTTAGACATTATATCCTGTTCGCTTCGCTCATCATACCCGTAAGGTCTAAGACTTGAATACATTAAAGTCACTACATCAGATATCGTCGATGTCGTCCCTCTCCGCAGAGCTGGCCTTCTTCCCCCGGCTATCGAGCGTATCCATGCTGATGTTGTCGCTGTCGCGGGCCGGCATCGCCAGCGCCTGGCGTGCTGTATCCGAGTTGGCGATGAACTCGCGAAGCTGCTGCTTGGCAATGTCCACGCCCTGGGTCACCGCCGCGTTGCCCATTTGGATCATGGGGCCCAGGAGGTTGAGGGTGTATGAGATATAAGTGCCTCCCGCGATCATGATGAGCAGGATGAAAAGCATAGGGTTGCGCAATACTGAAGACGTAGAATGTTAGCAAATAGTTGCCATGCAAAGATGTTAGCGTCCACCACTTACCCATGAAGATCTCATTCCAACCCAGCGCCAGGAGCAACCCGTAGAAGTACCATGGAATCTGGGCCACGCCACCAATGGCACTGCGCTTGGCCTCGACGTAGACGCCGTCGGCAGTCTTCTTGAACCTCACAACCAGATCCTGTCGCTTGCTCTCGCTCAACACCGTCATTTCTTCCTCCAAACTTTTGCCCTCCTCCTCATCGATGCCTCCAATCGGGGTCAGGTCTTCTTCGTCGCCAGCTTCAACACCCATCGGCTGCAATCCAATAAAGTCGGGCAAATCTGGAGGTGCATACGTCTCAGAGAGACGGAACCTTGACAAAAGAGGGATGAGCGTGAGCGTCGACTCCCTGGCCTTGGTGTAAATGCCCTCAATATCATCGCTAGGGCGCCAGATCCGTGGGACACCAGCCTCGTCATATCGGAACTTGTCTTCAAAGTTCTCCCGGAGCTTCATGAGGATGTTTCCTTCCATGACCTCCTCCTCAATCTTCTCCCGGAGAGCACTCCAACTCTTTCGACGAAGGCGCCAAGCACCGACAAGCACCTCCGCATCGCTAGCATCAAAGCTCTTAGCTCGGTCGGCGAATCGAACCTCGGCCTCCTTAACAATGCCGGTGAAGACACTCCAAATCCGATCCCAGAGGTCCTTCTCGGTAAGGGGCTTATCCCCATCCTCAGGGGCTCCCATGCCTCCTCTACCGGTCCCCAGCTTGTTGAACTCAATACCAATAGCATCGCCAAGTCGAGACTTGACCCATCGTTCCACGCGTGTCGCAAGGCGTCTCATCTCTTCCTTGCGCAACTTGCCACTCACTTCGTCAAGCTCCTTTTCGAAGAGGGCATCCTGCGACTCAAAGTTGGTCCAAGGCACGGTTTCGATGAAGAGGCTCTGTGCCTCGGCCTTGAAAATATCCAGTGTCTTGCGCTTTTCGTTTGCGACAATCTCAGCAAACTCGTAGCTACCACCAGCTTTTTGTCCAGCCTTGACCTTGTTGGCCACTGCGTCGCTGAAGGCGCTAACGCCGTCCTTGTGAGCAGCAGTCAACTGCCCTTGGTACAAGGCCTTGAGCCTAGTATCGATTTTTCCTTCAAGTTCCTGCCTCTTGCGGGTGTATACGCCCTTATGGTACCGACTCGCTTGCGTCTCGAACGCTCTGATACACTTCTCACGAGCGTCTTTTCCGGAGATGCCTAGGTCGGGAAGCACAATGGGTGTGCCTAGCCTGGAAGCCTCGGTCTGCTTATCCTCGAGGGGAGTAACAATCAAATCAAAGTTGATCAAAACCTCTCGAGAGATTTCGTCACAACGGAACTGAGCCAGGAGCTCCTGCTGGGTCGGGAGATCAAGATCCTTGTTGTTGACAATTTGGTCCCAGATGCCTTCGGCATAGATGGAGAAGCCATCTGCAGGGATTCTTCGGTGGTACTCAGGGAGGAAAAGACCACCCTCTAGCTCCTGATCACCCTTGCCGCTGCGGTGTCCAGTCACGAATCTCGATCCCAGGTTCTGAGCCTCCTCGACGAATTTTTCAGCCTGCAGGATCTTGTGAGGAAGCGCAGCAAATCCAAAGTCAAAGTAGTCCTCGATTCGCGACTGTTCAAGGCCCTGGGGCTTGGAGATGGAGGACCAGAGCTTTGTCAGGTCCTGAGTGAGAGTAGTTCGTAGGTTGGCAAGTGGGGTGGTACCGAGGTGGTCGCGAATTACGAAGAAGAGGAGGGACCTTGGGGTGGACCTATAAAGTTGTATGCATCAGCACTCGGATACCTGAGAGCATAAGGGCAAAGAGGGGAACGTACTGTTTGTCCTTGAGGAAGAGCTGCAGGTTGACCTCGAAGACAGTCTTGAGCAAGCCCATGTTGGCACCCTGATACAGACCGACCTGGTGCTCCCAGATGTTGACAATCAAGACTTCACTGGTGGCAAGCGCAAAGAGGGCGCTCTTGCGCTCAAAGTCCTGGTCCTCGCCGCGCTCGCGACCGTCGGTACCTTCGACATCCATGACGAGGATGTTGTCTGCCATCTTGGTGCCAGCGCTCTCTATGCGCTTGTTCTTGGACATCCAGATACCCTTGGTGGTCTGTCGGCGCTCCGTCTCAGACATGACGGAGAACTCGGTCCCGAAAAGGTTGTTGAGCAGGGTGGACTTGCCGGTCGACTGGGAGCCGAAGACGGAGATGAGATGGTAGTTGAAGCCGGCATCAGCGACCTTGGTGAGCTGGAGGTAGTCGTTGAGGTTATCACTAAATGCGAAAGGAGCTGGTCAGTAAAGAGGTCGGGTGTCATGATGACAGACAGCATATTGGTGGCAACAAAATAGAGGCGACGTTGACAAGAGGGATCCAGAGAGGGGAGTTGCGAGGACAGAAAGATGGACATACTTGAAATCTTTCTCCTCGTCTATGACCTGGACACCATGCTCGTAGCTGTCAGCGCTCGGCTGGCTCGCGCCAACAGCAGAGAAGTGGCCGTTCATCGTTGCGATGGCAGAGTATCCGATGCGGGAAAGACGGAGGGGAGAGGCGGTGGGGGAGCGATAGCTTTCAGCAGCTCGAGACGCGCATGAGTCGGGAAATCCTGACAGACGCAGCAGGTGGCGGAGAGGGTGTTGGAGGCTGACAGATATAGCACGGAGGAATTGATTGTGCGAGTTGCCTGGTTGATCGGGGGGCAGGGGGCGAGGAGGATGAGTGCTATGTACGTGGGACGACTGGCGAGCGATGCCAAAATGTTGGTGAAGTGACCACCTGGACAAAGTTACTAGACCCTTGTGATGCAGCCCAGCCGACCAACCAGGGACGTACCCGCCGGCCCGCGGGACCAGCCTCTCCACGGGGGGGTTCGCACGCTACAGGCCACCTCATCCCGGCGAGCGCACGCAGCAGCGAGCATCCACAGTTGCAGTGATACAGCGCTGTTAACAGCCACGGATGCTGAGAACAGCCCCCCCAACGAAAACAGCAGGCAGGTACGCGGCAGGCAGGCAGGTACCTACATCGACTCTTATGACGTACTCGTCGTCGTTGTCGCTGTCAGCGCGTCCCTTGCGGTGCCTTGCTGTCACGCAGCCTTTGTTTTGTCCACGACACCAGCCCAGAAAGCTGTCCCCGAGTCGGCGTGCATGTGCTTGTGCATGTGCTTGTGCATGTGCTTGTGCATGCCTTTAAATCCGTATTCGTACTTGAATTTAAAATAAGGTACTAATAAAATCTTACAGTGCTAAGCTCTGCGCGTATGCACGAAGTAATTCCCCTTGGCAGCTTTGGAGAGGTTCCAGGCGGGCGGGCTGCTTCCGGAATGTCTGGTTTTCCCGTCTCCGGCCCAAATCCGCCGCCGCCGCCGTGGTCTTAGGCTTTGCTCCGTCCGAAGTCGCTCCGCTTTTGTATCGAGTCTCCCGTTCTTGGCGGGACAGTGCCGTCGCGGCGAGGAGAGCGAGGAACAGGGCGCCAGCCAATCAGAAGCTCCAGCGTCCCAGGGACAACGACCCGCCGAGGGGCAGTCCTCGAGCTTCGCGGGGGAGTGTCTCATCAGTTCATCTCCATCAACACCAAAAATACACATTCAAGACGCCTTTAAACCCGTCTCATACTCGCAATCTACAATTAAGCAGAACCTCAGCAGATCTATCTTCATCATGTTGATCAAAGAGTCCCACGTCGACGTTCCGACAACTGCCAATGGCAAAGAGAGCTCCATGCGTATGTTCGCTTCCTTGCCCCTCATCCAGACACCTACCTCTGTCATATCATGTATCTCGTTTCAATCACTTACGATTTTGATAGGCATCTTCATTTTCCACCCTACGGTCCCCGGGTATCCCAATGCGTATGTTTGATACTGAAACTCAACCTGGAAAGATTGATTGATATTCATTCTTTTTCTCATTAGTCGCTTTCCTGGAGTCTCTCTTTTCAGTGAGATTTATCAAGGTACATCGGATAGTTTCCAACAACCTTTTCTATAATCAGTATACCAATTATTACCTACAGTCACCGGCCCGGTTGCACGTTTCGCTCGCCAGATTGCTGGCCAGGGCTACATCGTCGCCGCCCCCTCCTCATACCACGACTTCACCGGCCCAGAGGCTCTCAAGTATGATGCAGAGGATACCGACCGCGGCAACCAATTCAAGATTGAGAAGGTACATAGCTCTCCAGTTCTTGCTTGCTCATATTAATCTAAACTCATACTCATTCTCTCGCAGACTCTCGAATCCTACGACGCCGACTCCTACGCCACCGTTGACTACCTCCTCACTCTCCCAACATGCACCGGCCTCATCGGCGCCACCGGCATGTGCCTGGGCGGTCACCTCGCCGTCCGAGCCGCTGTACGTCCTCCCCCCGTCTCCCATGTAGCAACTTCAACATGCGTCAACGGTTCAAAACACTTACAGTTTGTCCTGCAGCTTGATCCTCGCATAACCGCCTGCGTTGCCTACTTTGCCACGGATATCCACTCCCGTACACTCGGCCCCTACACGGCCGCCAACACTTCTCCTACCCCACCCCCGAACAGCAACCACACCCTCGACCTGTTTGCCAACTTCAAAGGTGAGATCGCCATGATCTTTGGCATCAAGGACACCCACGTACCCGACGCCGGCCGCGACCTCATCCGCGCCAAGCTGCGTGACGCCGGCGTCGTCACCAGCTGGCACGAGTTCGCCTGGGCCCAGCACGCCTTCATCCGCGACGAGCTCAGCAAAGGTCGATACGACCCCGCCATCACCAAGATCTGCTTCGAGATCCTCCTTGAGCTCTTCGGCAGGACCCTCAAGAACGACCTAGGGGCCCGAGATGGCGAGGTAGCCCCGCCTGAACATATCTGTTAACATGTCATCATGCCTCACATGATTTGTTCACGTTAGGTCCGACTATGCGACCTTGACCTTGATCAAATAATAATGGATATTCTAATTTCTTAACTTCGTGAGACTGTATGTGAGATGCTCATGAGCAGCCCGGGGTCATGCCCCATTTTCGTCCATCCAAATACATCCACCCGTTCATTCTATTCCTGGGAGAAAGACCTTCCTTCTTCCCACTAATGTTCCCGTGTACACCAAAATACAAATTGCAATCAAAATCTATGGGGACGGTTTCATCCCATTGCTACCCTCGTGCATGGGCACACCGCTTCTTCTTCGTCCACTCCAGGAATACTAGCGCTGGCCAGCTGGCGGCGGTCCCTTGGGCGCTTGTCCCCTGCGCTGCGATGGGGTGCTCTGCAGAGGATGTTGCACGTTGCTCTGGCCCTGGCCGCTGGAGCCTGCACCGTAAGGCTGGTAGCCACTTGGTGAGACCGCAGACAGGTTGGAGTGGTAGGGAGTCGCACCCATACCAGTCTCAGCTTCCTCGTCGAAGGGGCCGGGCTGGGGGCTTCTGGGGCTAGGGTGCCTCACAGAGATGCTAGGCCTTAATGTCGTCTCCAAGCTGAGGGCGGGCACCGTGTCGCCAGCCTTGCGGCGACCACGCGTGCTATCCCTCTTAAGCTCATGGCGCAGGTTCTCGATGTCTTTGGAGCGGTTGAGGTCATGCTCATCGGAGTTGAGTATTTCTTCTCGGTTATCCCAGGGCGCCGACTCAGAGACGATAGGGCGAGTACTGAGACCGTCGACGGCATCCTTTTCGTTCTTCTCGGATCCCTCCTTGGTATGCGCGGGCACCAGCCTGGACTCATCCTTGGCCTTTGCGGCCTCATCACGACTCCTTGCGGCAAATTCGTCGCTGACTGTAACCGAGTACGTGGGATTCGTTGGGCCACCGAGAGCCTCGGCGCCACCACCAGGAGCATAGATAGGTACTCTTTTCAGAGCCAAAGCCAGCGCACACATGAATTTGGACCGGCGGTTGGCTCGGACGGCAGCGTTGTGCCAGTTGGACTTGTGCTTAATGTCGACCTTCAGCAGCAACTTGTCCAGGTCGCCCACACCACCAACATCGACAGCCAATTCAGGCTGGAAGTCGCGGGCGTTTTCAGGAGCCTTGACGAACTTCTCCATTTCGATACGAAGAAGCTCGATATCTTCAAAAGTAGTGTCGAAGGAGACATTGACTTCTACCGTTTCACTCATAGCCTTACTGCGGGTGATGTTCTCGATCCACATGTTGTTGAGTTGGATGTTAGGAATCTACGTGACAGAAAATCAGTGGTTGCTCAAAGCAGTGCTTCCGAATACGATAAGACTTACCTGAACGATTTGGTTGTTTCCGCGGTGGAAGACGGTATACAAAAGAGAAATCTTGTTGACAACCATGGTGGCTGCAGTGATCTCAACTCGGTCGCCAACATCGTAGGGATGCTTCACGAACAAGAAGATACACGAACCCAGGAATTCCTGGCAGGTGACGGCAAAGATGAACGACAAGGAAAGAAGAGTGGTTCCAGCGGTCGTCAGAGTTGAGACGAAACTGCTCTGGAAGAAGAGAACTGGCAGCAGAGTTAGTACAGTGGTTAAGGAGTACCGTCGAAAATGACTCACGGAAAATGAAAATGACAAGCAACAAGACGACAAACAAGAGAATCTTGTCGAAGACTCGCAGAGCCTGACCGATATCCTTCATGCCTTCACCAATAGCCTTCCGCTCAGTTCCCATCTCAACAATCTTGAGGACCATCTCGTCGAGGCTGATGTCACCGTTCTCATCATTGTCAATGGCGTAGAAAGCTTCCTCAGCCTCGTCTTTGTACGCAGGTCCGAGCACTTCTTGGAAATCATCAACAACCAGCGAGTTGTGGTCCTCCACCACGAAGGACATCCAGATGCGGCGAGCCAAGGCCTCCGACGACTTCTGCTTCTCCAGAGCCTCGAGAACAATCGAATGAGCGGAGTTGGGGTTGAAGACCTGCTTGCCGGTGATCTCGGAAGCAATGTTGCCAAAAACGGATGTGACCTTGTCTCCGATGCGGCCGACGTCTCCGATGAGCTTCATGGGGGTCGCGGAGCCTGCTCGCTTGTGACCCTTCTTGCCTCGGAGCATCATCTCAATGCTGTCGTTAATGACATAATCCTCGTCGGCAAACTCCTGGCAGTACATGGGGAACAAAGTGCGAGAAGCATCATAAAGAAGTCCGAGCAAATGGATTTCGCGCTTCGAGGCCTTGATTCGGTTGGCGAAGGACCTCTGGTGGTACGAGATTCCTATAAGCTGCACAATGGCCTTTTCGCCAAGAAACACGGCCGAAGAGACGAACAGAGCTCCGAGGATACGACTCATATTCTTGCACCACACGATGCTATCCTTCTCCTTCTTGAAAAGGTTCTGGAATGTGACATAGGATGCGAGAGCCCAGAAGAAGAATGAGAAGGGGAGAATGAGGTTACTGAGAACGGTGGCGTACTTGCGAGTTCCCATGCTGACAACGCCACAGAAGAACATGAAGGCGGCGGGGAGGAACAATGCGACAACCTTGGCGACCCAGAGGGAAAGCCACATGATCTGAACCCAGAGGAAGATCTTGAATAGTGGCGGTCCTTGTTTGCCATTCTTGCTGCCGACATCTATCTCCTGCTTGAGGCCCATGGAGGAAAGGACAATGAGCGGAACTGCGAGGAGGAGGGAGACAGGCACAACGTAGACGAGATACCGGGTGACAACTGAGAATCCGATGATTTTGTTGTACAGTTTACCCATGGCATTCAGAGAAGCCTCATCGCCCGTGTTAGAGCGTGAAAGTCCATCGGAGCCCAGCTTTCGTCGACGACCACGGTGACCATGGTGCCCAGCTTTTTCGTTTTCTTGAGAGTCGCTGTCGAAGGTGTTGGAGCTGCGGGGCATGGCTTTGCGGTGGCCAGTGTTGAATGATTTCATAGAGGCATTGCTCTTCACCGTAGTGAGCTGGATACCTTCAGACATGTTGCCGCCGCCGAGAGGTACGAAGCCAGAGTTGCGAGGGGACATAGAGGCGTGGCGGTTGACCATAGTGGTAGACGTTTATCTAAACTCCGCCGGGGGGTTCAGATTGGAGGGGGCGTGAGGAAAATCAGGGGACGGGGTGTAGGTGTCGGATGTTATAGGCTTGCGCGGCCGGAGAACGAGGTTGTAGGTGAGGCTCGAAAATGTTGATGTGAAAGACTAGGTCAAGGAGAAATGCGAAACCCGTAACGTCGAGGCGACAGGTTCGAGGCAAGGTTGGGAAAGAAACAGGCGAGGGGATGTCAAATCCGCTCTCGTGTGGATAGGTGACGACGGGATGTGATGCGAAGGTGAGGTTGTGCTGAAGGCTCGCTCCAGGCGTGTTGTATAGGGTCCCAAACCCAATTCGTGCCAGATTCAGATCCAATGGAAATCGAGTTGATGCGGTAGGTGAACGTGAGTAACCATGCAGGGAGTTTCTCTTTCTCCGTTTCGGACGACGAAAAGAACGAGGGTAGGTGTGTTTGCTGCTTCTCCAAGGAAACAGAGCTTGGCTTGACGATGATGCGTTTAGACGAATCGCAAGACAGAAGAAACGAGAGAGAGTCCCGATGGGGGGGAAAACGAGAGAGGGCAAGGGGGATAAAGAGGGGAGGACAGCGGTTTTAGGACCGGAACGAAGGTTGGTGGAGAAGAAGAGGAGAAGGAGAGAAACAAGAAGAGCAAACGAACGCGTCGACAAAGACTTTTCGGGGATGTGTGAAAGAAGGTGGAGGTGGACCGGCCGAAGCAGGCCTGCAAGGCAAGGCAAGCACCAAGTGAGGTCGGTGCCCCGGATGGGATGTGCCTGCCCGTAATCCAAAGTGAATGATGAAAGGGGCCGATCCCAGGTACGTACCGGCAGCTGTCTCAACGCCGGGCAGAGGCCAAGCGGGTCTCAGCGTGGAGAACCTAGGGGGCAGACGGCGCTGAATCACCCACTCAGCACCGTCCCGTCAGCAGTTGAGCAGTAAAAGCACCCACTGTAATAATGCTTCGTAGGCACTACGTAGTGAACATCCAGCCAGCCACCAGCCAGAAGTGACTTTGGGGCCAGGCCAGGGGCCCTGCCCCAGTGGCCAGCAGCTGAAGAAGGATCCGCGACAGTGCCTTGCAGGGGTGGGCGACCGCCGCGGCGCCGGTGCGCCAGGGCCCTGCAGCAGCCGCCAGGGGGAGGCGCCGCCACCGAGGCCGCTGACAGCCACTGACAGGGCCGGGTGGCCTCCCGAGCAAGCCCTCAAACCCTCCATCTCAGAGCTCTCTCCTGCTTGTTTCACGTCGCCCGATCGGGGGAGGGTCGGGTTCGGGATGCGTGGCCACTGGTCAGCAGCAGTTCCTTGTGGGCGGATGGAGCGGCCAGCCAGCTTCCCAGCTTGCCAGCCATCTGGCGATTATCAGGTTGCTTTGCAAGAAGCGAGACCCCTATGATGGGCGAAGGAATGGCGGCATATGGCTTGGTATTGCACCGTCATTTGGATGTTGGCACCGCATCCATGAATAGATGCCTACCTAGGTACCTAGCCAAGGCCCGGCATCGCTCGGCACGGCATGGTAAATGACACACAGCACAGTACACACAGCACAGTCCGCTCCGCTCCCCTTGTTGTTCTCGGCTCCCACGCAAGGCCATACGAATAACAACAACACGCCAAAAGCGAAGAGAAAAAAGAAAAAGGCGAAGGGGCAAAACCGGATCTTGCAACACGAGATCCATCTCCCCATCCCGGCCGTACATCGTTACGTACTGTGTACGCATCCCCGTCCACGAGTCCACAGGTCCACACACCCCCTTGACGCCCTCACAAATCGCCCAGAAAACGATCTCTGCTCCTCGGGTCCATGTCCATCTCTTTGGCCCATCTGAACCCACCGCAAATGCCAGCTTCTCCCCCGTCGTGGAAAGGATTAGCACAGCCCGATCGTGAGAGAGGATCCGCCCCTTATCATTCTTGCTCTTGTCCTTGTCTCGCCTGCGGCCTGCGCATCGAACGCTGCCAAGCGAGCTTCCCTCCGCATGTCTGAGGCATGTCGTGCTGTCCATATCCTCCATTCGCGTCATGGCGCTGCTCTATTTCGTACTGCACATTTGGGAGTCAACAACAAACCAACACCGCCCGGTGATTTGCTACACTATCTAGCTAACTTTTTCCTACAACAAGCCGCGGCTGTTTCGTCTCGGCTTCTTTTCTTCTTAGCTCTCCCTCCCTTCACACCCTCCCGTGGGTCCCGCACCACACACTTTTTTCCCTTTTCAACGTCCCGTCTCGTAAAAAGAGCTTGCGAACGTCTCTCAACAGTGAATCGTCGTCTCTAGCGTCAACGTCGCCCAGCGGCTGCCGTGTTACGTATGCCGCGCAACTAATCCGTGCTTAGTAGATTCCGTTCGGGGGGGGGTTTTTTTTCTTCGCCATGCTGGCACGCTGTTGTGACACTTCAAGGCGGCCAGGCCGTCACTTGCAACAACCGCCGTCCCCATTCCTGCAATGCCTCCAGCGATCGGCGTCCACCGCCGTTTGGTGCCGTGTTCCCGAATCCCGCATCGATCTTCGTGTGACGAGCAGTGACGAGTGAGGTTCCATCTCTTTCCGCAATCAATGTGTGGGTGTAATTACTGCGTGCAGCACGGCATAGGTTCAACTCTTGTCCCACCAAGACTCACGGGCTTCTTTCCTCGCTCCAGCTTGCCACTGGCGGCGGCTGGTACATACGCCATGCATTTCTCCTGCAGCTCCATGACCACCCATTAATGAAACCGTCCACTTACTTCCCTCGAAATGTGGACGCGGTCGGTGGTGTCAGACGAAAATGTCTTACTCACTGCCAAAGCAAACAAGCACAAGGGCTCCCCTTTCTCAAACCGCTACAGAGCACAGTGGCAACGCACAGTATTCGGAGCAATTCACTGTAGCATTGCTAAAGCAAATGCCAGGAACAACTGCTCACAGCCAATACGGCTTCAATCTGCTATACGGCTACAAATTACAGGCCCATCCCTTGTGAAGCCATGAAACGCTCCAGCATCTCTGACCACCCGTGCATGTCTAATAAGGCGTGACTGGCCCCAGAATCCAAAACGACAAACACAGACCTGAGATGAACCCTGAAGCTTGGGGCGGTATTTGATCAGCCAAGGATGGCTCCCGAGAGTCTGGCACTCCTGGGCTCCCCCGATGGGACCCCGATACACATCCATCATCAACCTCAGCTCCCCAGACTGGAATGCTCGCTCCCTCGTGCTCTGCTCTGTTACGTATACCGTCGGTCCGTATAGGTGCACAATATGATATCTAGTGGATCTTGCCTCATGGTCGTCGTACACACTCTCAAGTTCCCACCGTCTCTCCATCTGCAAGCCCTCCACACTCGCACTGACTTGCCGATCAACAGCTCTTGCATCGACCTGATCGATCACGTCCTCTCCGCAACATCCGCTGGGGCAGGGCATCATCAGATCACAGACGATCGACTGTCCAGCTCAGTCGCGTTCTTTTCTCGTATCGCCTACACAGTCGAGCTACTGTGCGTAGGCGCGCGCATAGACGGCGCTCAATATTCGGCCGGATGTCTAAGAGTTTAGGGTAGCCGCCCGAGTACTCAACGCGGTAATCATCAGCACTTCGCTTCCCCGTGTTATTGCGAGGAACAACTAGTCTGGCCGACGTGTTCATCGTTATTAGCCGTATTTTCGGCCGCCGGGCACGCGTGTACCTGTCATTGGGGGGTGGATCTCACCTCCGTCTTCAACCTCCCAGTTGGGCTAAGTCACGATGCTGGCCTTGCTGGTTGCTCAAAACGTCACTGAATACTCCACCCTAAGACGTCACCTCGGCAAACTTGGACAAGACAAACCCCATTGCGTCTGTACTTGTCCTCTTTTTTGGCAACTAAAAATACAGCGGAATACTGCGTACAAACGGAACCAAAAGTCCCGAATACACAAGCCCATCCCTATGATGTCATGTCCATATAAATCCACATCCATCGCCTCTGTTGGGGCATCAGATCATCCAAGCAACACCCTCTCTTTCCCGTCGTCTCATCTCTTTCGCTCTCCTACTTCCATTCAGGGTATCATAGGTAAAAAAAGAACGCTTCCAGCCAAAATCAATCGCACGCCTATGCCAAGTAGTAAACCAACGCTCATGTGGTGCGGGAAGCCAAATCAGGGGCTTCAACCCCCGAGGAAATCCCAATCCTGTCCTTCAATTCGACTCTAGCCTTGTCGTTCTCGTAGCCAGCATCGCTGCTGTGGTTATCATCGGGATCCACAATGTCGAGTTGATATAGAGGTTCCAGTGTCGCGTTCCGCTGGAACAAGATCCATCTCTTGATCCACCAAGGTAACGCCTTGGTTACCTGATATCTCATGAAGACACGTGTCGGTACAGCAAAGATGTAGTCCAACTCTTCCAGGGTACGTTGCTTCGTTTCGGGCAGCCACAGGAAGATCATGATCAGTGCCACCAAGTTGAAACCCGAGTAAAGAATGAAGGCACCCAACACTCCCAACCTGGCTAGCATGAGAGGAAACGTGATCGAGAGTACTGCAGCCCAAAAGAGGCAAGTGGCTACCGCGAAGGCCATGCCAACCTCACGGTGGGATAAGGGAAATACCTCGGCCGAATAGGTGAACGGTACAGGACCTTCGCCAGGCGAGTAGAAGGCCGCGAAGAGATAGATGAACATGGCTACCAGGCCCAAATGTACGCCCCCGGTCCCGGGGATCAGCGTACACAGGCCAGCAGCCAGCAGCGTCCAAGCCATTTGTGGGAACGTAAAAAGGAGTAGAGATCGCCGACCGAAGGTATCGATGGTCCAAATTGCAGGCCAAGCAAATACAAAGTTGACAAGGCCAAACCCCATGGAAGCTAGCAAAGCCTGGTTTTTATTCGCACCAGAGTCGACAAAGACAGTTGACGAGTAGAATGCAATGATGTTGATTCCACACATTTGCTGCGCAATCATAACGACAAACGACGCAAGGGTGGCGCGACGGACCCTAGGAATGGTAAAGAGTTCAATGAAGCGGCTTAGGTAGGTGCCTCTCCCAACAACTTCTAGAAACTCGAATTCGACCTCAAGCTGGGCGTGGATATAGTAGAGATCACGGCCCGCCTGGATAGGGTTGTTGCGTAGGCGTAATAAAGACTTCATGGCGTCAGTGTAGCGATTTTTCTTCATGTACCAACGTGGCGACTCGGGACAGAAATAAATGAGGAAGACTAGAGGAACAGCGGGAATGAAAGCTGAACCCAGCTGAAATCGCCATGCCTCAGACCCGATTTTAGTGACAGCAACGTTTGCGCATGTGCCTAAGAAAATACCGAAAGCAGTCCACATCTGCCAACTCATAACAAGGGCTCCTCGAATAGGAGCAGGGGAGTTCTCGGCGGCGAAGATTGGGACTAAGAGGAGACAGAGTCAGTGCCAATCCGTTTGGAGAATAGGTTGCAAGCAGAGAAATAAGTGAGCCGCTTACCTGTCGATGCTTTGGTCCCCATACCAACCCCGAGTAGGAGCCGGCACAGAAGAAGTTGGATCCACGTGTTGCAGAAAGCACTGCCAAGCACAGGCCAAAGACAGAAGTTGGCAGAGAAGAAAATGGTACCGCGACGACCGAAGTGGTGGTTGAGAGGATCGGAAAGCCAGCAGCCGAAAAGGGCAGTGCCAATGTAAGGGGCAGCGTTGACAAGACCGACGATGACTTTGTCGTGAATGCTCTCGCCGTCAATGCCATAGGCGTGAGGAAATTCGAGGTTGGCGCCGTTGGACCCCGTCTGATCCCAACCTTGGACAGCAGCGCCAATTGAGCAGGTGGCGACAGTTAGATAGAGGGTGGTGGGAACACGCCACTTGTGAAGGACTTCATCGCGAAGAGACTCAATCTCGATATCGTCGAGGGCCTCTTGGCCAGTGATGTCCTCGTAGCCGGTGGGGTCCTGAGCAACGAGGGCGCCCTTTCGAACGATGGAGCGGTATTCGTCTAAGCCTTTTCTTTGGCAGAAATCGTCGACTTCTGCCATGAGCCTGTCACGGGGAATACCCAACAGAGGATTCTTTATTCTTGATGGTGTGTCAGCGTTAATATAGGCAGATTGGCCAAGTCATAGGTTAGTGTACGACTCTCGGGAAACACTTACTTGGCGTCGACATTGGCATTGAGATTGACATATGCTTCTGAGGGTCGGCGGCCATGTTCAACCGGGAAGCTGTATGGGCGACTGGAGGTCCTAAACAAAGCGAAAGAGTTAGCACGATGGCGACGATGCTTTACTGGAATTGTCCGTCTGAATGACAGACTGGGAAACATACATCTCGACCTCCTCATTGCTGGGTTGGGAGTGGAAAGACATGACGGCGATCGGCTGGCGGGAGGCGGCAAGGGGAGAAGCCAGACGGGCGTGGGAAAGGTGAGGGGTTTGGCCCAAGGACCGCGTTGGTCAAGGCGCAGAGAACGAGGCGACGACTACTGATATGCGACTGTTGTTCAATGCTTTGACGTTGGAGTAATATGTCACCATCAACTGCCTGAGCGGCAGTCGAGTCGTGAGAGGACCCAGTCGTTGTGGGTGAGGAACGGCGACGGATGTCAGCGGCGCGGGCGGGACGCGGACGGTAGGCGCAAGCGGGTTCGGCAGGCTTAAATCAACTCTGCGGCTTAAGTGCGCGAGAGTGATGGTCGGGAAAACGGACTGTTGCAGCAAGAAGTGCCTGGGCGAGGGAGGGACGATGTCGTCGAGTATCGTCACCACTGGGTGAGAGATTGGTGTGTTGTCGCAAAGGATGCAGGTCAAGGTCGAAGTCGAAATGGCAGGCGAAGTTGAGGTCGAGACCGGCAGCGGGGACAGACACACGCTAGAGCCATCTGGCAGCACCTTCCCTAAACCATAACAAGCATGGAAAATCCGGGCCCGGGATGGACTCCCGAGGTAGGTATCTGTACGGAGTACAAGTGAATACCTACTACCTACTACCAAGTGGCTGTCACCTGTGGGCTGTGGCACGGCAGCTGTTTTGGTGCACGTACTTAGTGTATGGGGGGAATGGATGGTGTGGACGGGATGGGTGAATGGGTGAATGGGTATCCGTAAATGGATGGAAGGAAGGAAGAAGGAAGGAAGTGGACTGGGCTGGAAGGAAACGAACCGGACTTGACGGGAGCGGGTAGTCGAGGTCTGTAGAAAAGCCTCCAAAGGGCATGGCGCAGACGGATCAGACACCAAAAGCACGCTCTGCGCTCTCGGCTTTCTCAGGCTTTTCCTGAGCCTGCTCTTGCTCTGTCTGGGCAAGTCCGGGGCAGCAGGGCTGTGTTTGTGCCTCCTTCTCGGGCATGTAATACGTACCCCAGCGACCCCATGGGATCCGCCTTCACAAGCGCGACGCTATCGCCCATCTCCGCATGCAACCACTGCAACCACTGCAACCAACCCTCCCCTTGGCCCTGGTGCTCCACCACGCTCAGAGTCCCGGGACGAAGAAATCGGCAAATCAGTTTTTGAAGATGGATGGAAATCACCGAGATCTTCAGTTTGTCCCTAGGCGCTCCCAGCGTCTCGGCCGAGGCCTCAACATAAGCCTCTTGTCTTGGAAGTCTAGCACAGTCGTTCTCCCGCTTCATCAACGCTGAATATCTGGCTACCAGCTAAGTTACTAACGTAGCAAACAAAATTCTTCCTTCCTGTGCTGTGTAATTTGGTTAACGTTTTGGTAAACCGATCCTAGTCACCGTTGACGCCACGACGGTGTCCGCCGATATTTCTGTTGCAGGATGCCGGATGTACTTCGTGCTGCGCAACTGGGACGAGATGTGGTTGATGTCTTCACTGTGCAGAGTGCTATACAGTGTGACAGTGCATGATGCAGTCCGTTCCCGCCGTTTTCTGCTCCCAAAACGTGCATATGGCGCGCCCCGTACAGTACGAATTATGAGCACACTTGTTTGAGTTTTAAGGTAATTCGTGTGCTGGGGACTCCAACCTCTCCACCACGCCGCTGAACCAGGTCTCGGGACTGGGGCCAATCAAGCCGCAAGGCCGGCCACCCATCCAAGTCATCCTGGAGAAGGGTCGGTTTTCGAAGGGCGCACCTTGTTCCCGGACGCCACCCAAATGCTGTGGTGGGGTGGGAGCGGTCTTGGTTGATGTCCTGTCACGAGACGGTGAGGTATTCTCTTAGAAGTAGCTGATGTTAGCAAGCAGCAAATGATGGCTAACGAATGGCCTTAAACCCGACTTGCCTCATCGCGTAAGCCGGCCCGTCGTCGGCATCCGATGGACGGTCGTCGGCCTGGATCGAATCAAGTCCTCGAACGTGATCGCGCCTGTCGCCATAAAATCCAGGGTGGTTGAAATGTCAGCTAGGTCACGCGGGTTTGATCCTTCTGAGCCGCCCCCTGGATATTTTCTCCCCGGCTCCTGAATCGGGAAGCTGGGATGCCCTCCGGCAACAAAACATCATGATCAATGAGAGCGAGCTTTGTCTGTTCGGTGGCCCACATCAGCCGGCAACCGGGCGAGGAGATTGCGCATGCTGTTCGGGAAGGCTTGACTTAAGGAGGCGGAGGATTGTTACAGACGGGCCGCTCAATTTGACTGCTCCGTGGCAGTGCCGATCTGCAGGCGACGATCCGTGAATCCTTCGACTCGTCAGCAAACCTTTGCGGCAACAGGTGTGCCCTGTTCAACGTCACTCAGACGCGTAGTACCTCTCCGGAATCGGGAAACCTGCCTTGCTGCGTGGGGGACGAGTATTACATTCTCCCACTTCGCTGCCTCGATCAGCGGGCTTTCGGGAAGCTTGGTAGGATTCGCAGACGGATCGCAAGCTGGTGACCGCACAAACGTCACCATGACAAGATCCCTCTGCACCGGCGCAACTTGGTAGTCTAGTTCTGGCCTCATCCGCCCTAATTCCGACGATGACCGGTTCAAGTCTACCGCGGTAGGTGCAGTTTTCATATTCCCATCGTCGAGCAAAGAGAGCCCGTAGCGTTGAGAAAAACGGCTCGCGCAATGACCTCATTTGACTGGCGCTGCCATTTGGACCGCCTTGGCACAGGCAACAGGATTCTCGGCGCGCTGAGTGGACGCCTCCGCAATGTTTGACTCTCGCACTCTCCACCTTCCGTGACACTCCCCCAGACGCCTCGATTCTCCGGATTCCAACATCCAACCACAAACCCGTCCCCCGCAACCCAGACCGAACTTGCGAACCAACTGCTCGGTAAACTAGAGCTTCAGCTGGGCTCCGGTTTTCGCCCTGGCTTGGTATCCGTCCGGCCGGTGTTGCCGGTCACGATGGGTCGCATCTGTGATAGGCCCAGGTCCAGACCCAAAGCCTCGCGAGCTGGCGCTTCTCGAAGAATCCGGGCGTCTGCAATCTTGGGTTGTGGGAGAGGCACTGGCCGTCGGGCGCAGTCATAGCTGGCACTGCAGTAAGGGGGAGGAGTTTCTAAACCGGCTAGAGAAGTGGTGTGTTGGTCTCACTGACAGTGACTCGTCCAATGCGTCTCCTTGCATGATCTGTCCGACGTCCGAATCGCCTCGGGTGACACCTTGACGCCCGTCCGCCGAATGAGCCTCTGCAGTAGAGTCTCCTTTCAAAACCATGCGTTCGTACGTCTTTGTTCTTTCACCCGTGTACCCTTGGCTGTCGGCCTCCGAAGACCCTGACTTGCCGTGCAATGGTTGCGGGCAACATATCAGCTTATTTATGTTGCTCTCTTATCGAGGCAACTTTGGATGCCTAGCATCTGATGTTAAGTCTGACCATGTCTCCTGAGGTGCAGTAGGCTACAGCTTGTGTCCTCCATTGATTGACCGGGCCACATCCCCACTCGCCGCTGTGATGGCATGTTGCTTACTTTTTTATATCTTATTCATTCGTATTCATACATATCTACTTGTCCCGTTCTCGCCTGCGATAGGATAGAAATGGGTCGAATCGCCCCGAGTCCGACTCCGTTGTGGTATAAACATTAATGCAGAAGCGCTCAAAAACAAAAGATGAGAACAAGCCGACGTTGGTATCATTCCTTGTATTTTTCTCCTTTGAGAGAGTTCACCACCCGCGTCCGCAGGTCCAACAACTCCCGATCCTTTTTTTGCATGTCCTCCAGCAGGTGGTGGTATTTCGCCTGCCACTCTCCCGTCGACAGCTTGTCCTGCTCACCATCGACCGTCTCCGAGCCTTGTTCGTCGTCTTCGCCAGAACTGCCCCGGAGCATCGCCAGCGGGACCTGCTGCTCCATGGTATACTGTCCCCGGATGCTGCCAAACCCGTACTCCCAGTCGCACCGGTATTTGGCAAAGCCATCCTCGTTTCCTAAGCGGCAGATGCGCGTCGTGGATGATAGCAACATCCCACCGCCTGAGATGGCGGCAAGGTTGATGAGGAACGCCTGTGGAGATGCTGCCGTCTTGTACATGTTCTCAATGGTGGTGTTGGCGAGTGCCATTGCCTCCTCCATTGATGGCGGATCTGCAGGCTTCCCATGGACGTCGCGCCAGTCCGCCTCGAGCGTCGCTCCGGTGAGATATCCGGAGACGTCATCAATGTTCGTGCGATCCTTGACCCTCTCAAAGTAAAAACTTGGGATGTCCTTTGGTCGACGGGACGTGTCCTGCTGGCCCGGAACTGTTGCTTCCAACGCTGCTTCGGCAAAGTTTATCCTCCCGTTGGCTTGATTCGGCTGTGAGGGCGCGGGAGCAGGTTGAGTATTGCTGTCGACCCCGTTGACCACCACGACCGGTGGAGGGGTTGCAAGCCGTACACTGCCTGGTGGTCGCTCCGGGACTTGGAGTGATATACTCGGCCGAGCTGGCCGGGAACCCTCATGCGGTGTTGAGTGCGACTGCGGAGTAGGCGATGGGGTCGGAATAGATCGCTGGATATTATGATTATGCCTGGCGACGCTAGGCGTTGTATTGGGGGTAGTGACCGGGGGGAAGACCGGCGTCATCCCTTCCCCGGGACCCACGGTCGGGGTTCCGGAAGGCAACGGCGAAAATGGAGCATCCATCGAAATCCGGTTCATGGGAGGCCGGCCCCGCATCTTGAATCCGCCGTCGGGCACACCTGGCCGCCATGCCGATGACACATTTTTAGGTCCTCGACGTTGGGACGCTAGTCGCGGCTTGGAAGGCGTTATGGCCGATCGCGGTTCTAGGGCATCGTCCCAGAACGAGTTCCTAGAGGTGGGTGTGATTGCTGACTGCGGCCACCGAGTGAGAGGCACCTGTTGGACGGCATCGCTCGGGGTCCACGGCGTAGTTGGTTCTCTGGGGTCCGTTGGGACTTGGAGTGACCCACCTCCGGCAGATGGTGACAAATGAGTCCGTTGAGCGGGAGAGTTGACGGCTTCATCATCGGTTGGTCGCTTTCGGCCTCGCTTGGGTCGGATGTGCGGAAGAAGGGCCCTCAGGGCCATGTCGTCTTCGACGGCAACGCCATCCCGGACGAGCTGGCTGACAGGGTTGGGGTCCGTGGGGATCTTGGTCCAGTAATCATTGGATATGTTCATGAGATACTCGAAGAAGGCTTTGACATGCATCGAGTTCATCCATTTCTTTACAGTTTTAGCATGCATGACATGGCATTCCCCCACAGGCAGAAACATACCTTTAAGCGCACCCCGTACTGGGCAATTTTCTGAGCGCTCTCATCCTTGCTTGGATCCGGGGGCTCAACGCCCAGCTTGGTAGTCAGCTCGGTCCAAGTCCGGATTTCTTTGTTGTAGAACTTGCAAACGAGCTCAAAGATGACGAATGTGTTGAAGCTCTTGCCACCGCTGCGAGGTGGGTTGCGGAAGGCCTCTCGCAGACTGGACGTCTCGGTGACCAGGGGCAGAGCCGGATTGCAGTAGAAGATGAAGCGGACGTAGGCGTCCTCGATGGTGTCGACGTCGACGTCGCGGTCCGGTAGCGTGGGTCGAACGGAGAATTCTGGCTGCGGCGTGGACGCGGGTGGCGGCAGCGGAGGCGGAAGCAACGGCACGGCAGGCGGCCCCGGAACGGAGGTTGGGGCCGAGGCCGAGGCTGGGGCTGGACCGCCGTGAGCTCCGTGGCTGGATTGCGACTGTGGCGGCGGCTGCAACTGCGGCTGCGGAGGATGTTGACGGGACTGCATGGTGAGAGGAGCCGCGGAACCATGTCTCTGGGCTGACGGATCTACACGACTTGCGCGGGAGGTGTGGTAATATTATGTGAGAATGCAGAGAGCGAGGCTGATGGTGGAGGAGACGACTGAGACATTGGGTGGAGGGCCAAAAACGCTCGGGGCATGGAGGTGCTCAAGTGCTGCTATCTCACGACGAATCGGCAGGTGGCGGAGCGGCAGGCCAAGATGACCCCGGGGCAGGGCATCCGCGGGAAGGCGACGGAGACGCGATGTTTGGCCGGACGAATGCGTCGACATAGGCCACCACAGAACATACGTCTAGCACATAGTAAAGAGAGAGAGAGAGTCGAGGACATACGCAGCATGAAGGAAGTTAGGGGGGGGGAGAAGGGGAACCGGGCGAAACGCGCATTGCAAATTAGGTCGCTGCGATGGAGAAAACTGGGCTAAATTTAGCCCAGCCTGCGACGCTGCGTCGCCGCATGTGCGAGCATCGGACCGGCACGGTGAGTTCCCAGTCGGCTTTTGCGCGACGCCGACGTGGAGTCCGGGGAGGTTGCACAGTGCATGATGTATGGTTCACTGCGAAACACTGATGCACCCCGTGCTCTTCTATTTTTACGACCTGCTAGTAGCCTGGAAGCCAAAGCGGCGCTGCCGTTCAATCGCTCTGATCTCTCACCGTCAGGAACAGAAACCGACGGACGGTTCAAGTTCAGGTCGTCCAAAAGAGAAAAATCCCACCAGTTTAATAAGCGGCTACTGGCACCCTCACGAACCGCGGCACTTGAACAATTACACCATTGCAACCCGCTTGGCGCCTAGGCGAATCCGGGAGCTGTACAGTAATCACAGTGCTCTTTAGTAATCGATCAACGCCTTAACAATGACATCCAGCCAACGGCCATTGCTGCCTCCAATGACGTGCTCATCGCACGCAAGCTTCACGGCCGGCACGAGGCCCAAGCCGGCTGCTTTCGCTGCATCTTGATTTGAAATCCGCCTCCTCTTGTGCCTCCTGCGAGTGCAGATATAAATATCGAGATGGAAGCAAGTGCTTCGTTGGCTGCAATTGCAATTGGCATCACTTCTCGATATACACCATCTACACCACCCGTGCCTCTTCTCTCTCCCTCTGTGGCCGACTCTTGTAGTACAAGGTCAACCTCCTTCTCCTCATCCATTGCAATTGCGTCACTACCTATTCATCCGTGCTGTTAAATCCAAGATCACACCACCAAGCCGCGGCGACATTATACGACCTCACCGGCCGCATCTCTTCTCTCCAACCCAGACACTCCCGTCTCGTCCGCCGCTGGAGCTATCCTCTTCGCTTCTGCTCATCCAACAATTTACACTTATACCCGCCACCTCAAACATCTCAAGCAATGGCCGTCTCCTCAACTATTCCCCGCGGCGACGTCACCGCGACCCTCAACTTCTACAAGCCGCCTACCGACTCCGCCAAGCCCTTCAACTTTGTCGACACTCCCCCTGAGGGCCAGCCCCAACGCAACTTCTCAGACACCTCCCACGAGGTTGTCATTCACGACATCCGCGGCCGCGAGACCAGCTTCAGCCTTGACAACGACGCTTTCCAGATCATTCAAAACGTCCCCGAGTCCAAGGAGACCAAGTTCCGGGACGACCAGTCCATCAAGGACAACTACTACCCAGAGGTTGAGCAACTACTTCTCAAGAACATCCCAGGCGCCAATCGCGTCTACTTCTTCGACCACACCATTCGCCGCCAGGAGCCAGACTCCAACCGCCACCCAGTCACCCGCGTGCACATTGACCAGACTGCCGCCGCCGCCGCCCAGCGCGTCCGCCGATACTTCCCCGAGGAGGCCGACAAGCTTCTCCAGGGCCGCTATCGGATTGTCAACGTCTGGCGTCCCCTGAACAAGACGCCTCTCGAGGCCTTTCCCCTCGCCGTTGCATCCTCCGCCTCCGTTGAGGATGACGACGTCGTCCCGGTTGAGCACCGCTACCCAGACGGCTACCAAGGCTGGACCGCTGCCATCCACCACAACCCTAATCAGAAATGGCATTACCTCAGTGGCATGACTGGGAGCGAGCGTCTCTTGCTTGAGTGCTTCGACAGCGAGGCCCTAAAGCCAGGGTCTAAGATCAAGGGCCGCGTGCCACACACGGCCTTTGAGGACCCTAGAACTAGAGCCGACGCCGAGGGCCGAGAGAGCATCGAGGTGCGCGCTCTGGTATTTGGCCCATGAGCGACGTCGTCAATCCGTGTGTAGATGTATGTTTTCTAGCTTAGTATTTAGTTTGGCCTGTACTCAGAATGATCACGACGAAATGATATTGCATTTTTCTCTACGCATCTCATCAACACGCGCATTTGTGAACAAATAGTCTTGTCATTTCTATGTCTAGGGCATGATGACATGAAACATCGCGAGTCTGAATGAGAACCGGCTTTTTGCCGTGTAAGTGAACCTTCTGTTGGAGAGACCCGACCGTCATCTCTGGATTCCGTTGTAACAAACCGAGAAAAAGCACAAAAAGCACAAGATGCAGCCGAACACCCGTATGTCGGAAATCAAAGAACCACCAGACGCAATGAGAGTAATAAAAAAGGAGGCCCTTTACGCCGCGCTCGCCATGCCGTGAAAATGAGCCGAGACCACTGTTGCCGAAAGGACTCAATTCTTGCGACCCTTGCCGCGGGCACTGCCGCCGGTCCCCTGTCGACTCATGGCAACGCCGCCCGAACTGCTCTGCCGGCTCATGGGGGCCGCCGCTGCGCCAGAGAGCGCTGCGACAGAAGGAGCTTGGGCTGGGCTGGGCTGGTCGCGGATGCTGCTGACGGCTGGCAGGCCAAGGGCATCGCGGAGGTGCTCGGGATCCTCGCGGGAGGTACCGGTCAATGCAACGTAGCGCGCCTGCTGGTACGGAGTTGCCACGGCCTCGAGAACCTTGCGTAGCCCGCTCTGGGCGTCGAGGTGGGCGCCGGGCTTGTGCGACTGGTCGTACTGCTTGAAGTAACCCATGACCGACAGGTCTGACGTGATGTCATCCTGGGACAGAGGCGTAGGGAAGTTCTGATCTGCGGAACGCGGGTACGGCTTCAGGTACTGCTGGGGCACCGGCGGGGGCATCTTGGGTGGCTCCTGGGCGTGGATGAGATCCAAGTTGCCAGGGACTTCGAAGTTGGCGATACCCTCGATTCCCAGAATCTTGTCGTCTAGGAAGTTGTGATTTGCGCCGCCGCCACGGGTGCTCCTTGTGGCATGCGAGATGGAGCGCTCCATCATGGGGGCCGAGGGCTGCGAATCGGCATCGTCGCCGTTGTCATTCCCGTTGCCAGAGTCGGTATCCTCTGGCGACGACCCACTGCCATTAACACGGTTGCGCAAGATGTACTGGTGGGCTGCCAGGGCAGCGGTGTTATAGTTGAGCGACAGTTCCTTGTCGGTAAAGAGCTTGTCGATGCTGTAGACGGGGCCGTTTTGCTTGGCGGCGGCACGAGCCTTCTCCGACTGCCACAGGGGGGTCGTGTTATTCGGATCAAGGGCACGGCGCATAGGCGTGGGTGATCCATCGTCATCGCCGGGGTGTCGCTTGCGCTTCTTGTTGTCCGAGTACATTTGCATGTCGTCAGCATCCCTGCGCAGTCGAGTCGCTCGCTTTCCATGGGTGCCGCCGGGGCTCGACGGGTTGGTGAGGCTGAACTGGTTCGGATTGAGCAGCAGCGCGTTCGAGTCGTTGATCTCGAGGACCTCTTTCTCCCGGTTAAGACGGTTCTTCTTTTGGGTCAGGGTGTTGATCAGGCGGTCTCGCAAGGTGCTGGTCAAGGCACGATGCTCGCGTTTCGCAGTTTCGACCTTGTAGGCATATGTGTTTTTGTACTCTTGGAGTCGTCGCTCGTACTCGTTCTGGGCGCGGAAAAGGTTAGCTGTGGGGTTGCAATCAATCAGCAACGGTCGTCTGCTCACCTTGGACTGGGCCAATTGGAAATCCCGGATCTCGACCAGGTCCTCGACTTCGTCGATGAAGTCGGAGAAGCGAATGCCGGCCATATCGAGAAGACTCCGGGCGTCCTCGGCATTGACTGCTGGGCCCTGGGTCTGGCGGTGTTCCTTTTGCATCTCGGAGATGACCTCCAGGACCTTGGGGTCGTAAGGGTCGAAGCGCTGGACGAGACTGGTGTCGAACTGTATCTTCTGAAGCTGGTCGCGATACGTCATGTCTCGCTCACGCTGAAACTTGTCGTTCATGCTGGCCAGGCGGTCCATGAGAGCCTGTCGCTTGCGGTCTCGTTTGGATTGGGAGGCTGGCTGGGGAGAGCCGCGGCGGTCGGCCGCCCGCCCGCCCACGGCAGAGGGCACAGCTGCATCACTCGCAGCCATGTTGAAATGTTATAGAAGGTGTTTTTAGTAGTAGATAGTGCTGATGGAGAGGTTCCGGTGCTGGTACGAAGAGTGTAAAAGGCGTGGTGGAGGTGGGAGAAGTGGTCGTCGCACGAAATGGTCGACTTGGTCAGGGCCGCAGAGGTCTGGCTTTGGCTTTGCGGGAGTGTCGTAAACGAAAGGCAAACGCAGACAAAACGCAGACAAACGGCCGGACGTGAAAAGTGTAAGCGGCAAACCCAGAAAAGGCTGAGATACTCGGGAAAGCGCGCGCAAACGGTCTCAGCCTCGCGGTTCAACAAGTATTGGCCGGTGAAGCAGAATCGAGACAAGGACAACTTGAGTTGTGCGTGTTGTTCAGCCTTCTGCCGGCGGGTGCGGCTGCATGACCTCGCTGGACGACCGTATGAGTCCGTTCACCGCCTGCCCAAAGTAGGTGAAGCGCGAGGATTGCCTGCCCCCCGTTTCTCGTAAGACGACGTCCCTCGCCGTCATTGGCTCCCTGAGCTGCCCACAACCAAAGCCGTTTGATCTAGCAGTGTCAACACTGTGTTTCACACGGTACATTACCCTTCTGGTTCATTATTCATCTGTTCATTCATTCATTCATTTCTCTCCGTTCTTGGTGTAAGTAATCTAGCGGATCGCCCGACCAACTAGCTTCAATGCGGCAGCGGATGGAAATACACGCACCGCGCATTCATCCGAACACAATATGGATCGTTTGCTTGCTCTCATAGCCCGCTCCGGAGCTTCTGAAGCTGGCTAATCAGACCAAACCCGCCCGGCCCCTTGGTGTCCTCCACCACAGCCGCGTCTCTTGCAGTGCTCGCCTTGCGCGCGTGTGACGATTCCGCCTTGCCCTCCCTTTTGGCCGCCTGCTCCATATCCCTTATAAGCTCGCGATGTTGGTCTTCAACCATCTTGGCCAGACTCTCGATAAACTTGTTTCTGCCCTTTTCCTCGGCCGTGTCCTTCCACACCAGCGTCAACTCCTTGAGCTGCTCGATCCGCTGTGCTGCCCTTTCAATCCCCTGCACTGGATCGTCTGAGTTTGCCAACAGGTCGGCGATTTCGTCTCTTAAATTCTTTAGCACCTGCTGGCCCTTTTCCTCTGAGCTCTGCTGTTGCGATCCGGGTTCCGGTGCCGAGACAGACAGGAAGGAGGAGCTGACGGAGACTTCGGACGGCGGAAAGACAAATTCCATGGAGTCCCCAAACGTCTTGATGACGGAGTCGAGGCGCGACCGCACAAGAGTGAGGGTTTGTAATTGTTTGATATATTCGGGGTCATCTGATCCGTCTCCCAGAGTGCCGTCGACGGCCTTGGCTGGTGTAATTGGCCTCGTCCCCTTGTCATCCTTTGCGACGGCCGCTGCAGCTGCTGCGTTCTTTGCTTTGACGGCCTCCTGCAGCCCGCCCGGAACAAACTTCTTGATGTCATCCTGAAGCGTCTCATTCATCGTCTCAGTGAGACTCAGCGTCTCGCCTCGGAGCAGCTCCACCTCGTAGGCAAGGCGGCTGCCACTCCGGAGGATGTCGTCGGTCAGCTGCGTCAACGTATTGGACAACCGCGACGTCTGCGCGTTTAGCTGGGAGATGAGAGTCTGGGCCTGGGTCGACAGCTCGGCCAGCGGCGCGACTTCGGATCCGGACCGTCCGGCGACGGAGCGCTGCTGCAGCGGCGGCAAAGTGGAATTGAGGAACTGGGCGGCATCGAAGTTCGGGTCTAGGAAATCCTGCAGGAACTCGTCCGAGGTGTGTGTTGATTTGGGCTGGATCACCGCCCGTGACTTGCGGCGAGAGTGTCCTGTTCTGAGAGTCGAGCTGGCGCCGCTGGCCGCCCGCCGCCGACCTTGCTTTAGGTCGGACGCCATCCTCGGATCTACAGAGCTTCAGGGCAAGCGCTCTGTGGTGATGACGAGCACGGTATCAAGCGCCAAGTTGAGTGTCAATATCACGGGGGTTTGTGCAGTGAGAAGACCGCCGTAGACCGGACCACTGCACCAGACCAGGCCGGAACGTGTCGTCACCAGAGCCGATGATAACCCGAATATGCAACTTCTCTCCACTTACATCCAAAGTCACCCATCACCCACTATTCCTACCTAGTGCCCGTATCTCAGCCCAGCTTGCAGGGAATGAATCAAAGAAATGAGTGAGACACAGGAAGAAATGAAGATTGATCCAGCAAGAGCTCAGGCTCTCGTATCGCAGCTTGGTGCCGTCAAAGAGCGATTGGCAGCCGTCGCGACTGGTCGAAATGTATGTACAAGCATGACCCGTGCCCATCATCAGCGTCATCCACGCCGCTCACCTTGAGTTGCTTGGCTAACGCAGCCAACAGGTCCGTCTGGTTGCGGTTTCGAAGCTGAAGCCGGCAAATGATATCCTGGCCCTTCACCAGGCGCCTACTTCTCAGACTCACTTTGGCGAAAACTACGCCCAGGAGTTGACCCAAAAGGCCGCCCTGCTCCCCAACACCATCCACTGGCACTTCATCGGCGGGCTGCAGTCGGGTACGGTGGTCTGAAGCAAGTCCAACTACGCATTCACGTACTGACAGGACACGATAGGTCACTGCAAGCCTCTCGCCAAGATCCCCAACCTGTTCTGCGTCTCCAGCGTAGACACCTCCAAGAAAGCCCAGCTGCTCAACAACGGCCGCACCACCCTGCTCGCCTCCCAGCCCGACGCCCCAAAACTCTCCGTCCACGTCCAGGTCAACACTTCTGGCGAGGAGGCCAAGTCCGGGTGCGCCCCAGGCGATGAGACGGTGGCCCTCTGCCGCCAGATCGTCGACGAGTGCCCCAACTTGCAGTTGCTCGGCCTCATGACCATTGGCGCCATCGCCCGCAGCAAGGCCACCACATCGGAGAACGAAAACGAGGACTTTGTGACTCTGACACAGCAGCGGGATTTGGTAGCCAAAGAGCTGGGCTTGAGCCAAGACAACCTAGAGTTGAGCATGGGCATGAGTGAGGACTTCGAAGGTGCTGTGCGGCTGGGCAGCGGTGAGGTACGCGTCGGCAGCACCATATTTGGGCAGAGGCCGGCCAGAGCGGATGCAAAAATCAAGGACTAGCAAACAAGAACGAGATAAGGCTTCGATCCAAAACGAGAGATTCATGGTATCAACTAGAAACTATATCCTCCCTATCCACAACCACTCTGCGATTTGGCATGCTTGGTCCACAGGCCACAACAATGGTTGACTATACAGCGCAGGGTACTTTTCGGTCATGATTAAAGACCAATCGACGGCTTCGTCCAGTCCATTCCTCATGCTAAATCCCAAACGCCCGTATGCTTGTATGCGATATCAAGACAACTCCATTCACGTGAATTATATAGACGGAAGACGTCGGCATGGGGATTAATTGACCATCACGTTCCGAAACGAGTCCGAGATTTCGTCTCGCGAAGGGGGATCGAATCTGTCGCCTCCAATCGTGACACCGGCAGCGAGTCGTTCCTGCATAAGCTTCAGAAGCACAGTCGGGACGGCATCGTCGGTCGCACGAATAGTCAGTCGGATCATCTAGAAGAAAGGGGTTAGTAAAGATACCTAATACAGTGTAGGAACAGCAACTCACCTGGCTGACGTAGTTTGGCTCAAGTCTCAAGAGACAGCCAAACTTGCCACCCTCGGATGTGTGCAACACGCTCGCACCAACCAAGTTCTTGGGGTTGGGATCAACCATATCCAACAACCGCCACCTAAAACCTTCTACAGTCTTGGCAACAAAGTTCTCCGTGAATTCTCTCTTCCCTCCTTTACCCGATACCCCAAAGACTCCTTGTGCTTCTCGAGGGGCACCGCCAATTTGCTTCCATCTCTTGAAAAAGTCCTCGGCAGTAAGCTCAGCCGGATCCATAAACTTGTGAATTGTCACGGGGAGCTTCAACGTCAGTGCTTGCAAGGCACCAGCCAGATAGCTGATTCGGACGGTCGGGCTCTTCTCGAAGACCTTTTTCGACTCGAACATGACCACTTGTTGGGACTGTCCCCCTTGGGCGATGGTACTATCGGGAAGATTCTTAACGTCCCAGGTCAAATTGGTCTTCTCACTCTCGTCCAAGTCCAGAGTCGTCGTGAACGAGCCCATCGCAGCCGGAGTTTTGTTCTTGAAGTAGGTAATCAGGCAAGCCATCTGGCCACGGTATTCGGAACGAACGCCAATTTGAAGTTGACCATCTTCATACAAAATGCCATCAGACTTGACAAGCAACTTGTTGTAGCCTTGCTCCCAGCCAGGAGACAAATGAGCGGCACTGGCAAGATTCGGTGCCTTCAACATCTTTGGCTCTGATGGGCCGGGAGTATTGAAGTCCAGTCCTTCCAAGTCAGAAACGCCGTTGGCATGGCCGTTGGCACCATTAGAACCATTGGGCTTGCCGTTTACAGGAGCTGTGGAGCTAAATGTTCTCTTGACAGCCCCCGGCTTTGCCATGCTAAGCTCGGAGGCGTCTGTGTTTGCGTCTTTGCCACCAACCACCCAGGTCCTTCGGTCACTGGTATTGGCATGCTTCTGATGAAGTCGAGAAAGAAGAGCGGACTGTCTTTCGGGAAACGGCGGCATCTCATCGCACAGTGTCCTCAAAAGGTCATCTGATGGCATCTGGGCCAGCGTTAGATACTCGCAAGCTCGCTGCTGCAATTCCGAATCGAGGTTGTGGCTGTGGAACTCGAACACATGCATGAGTTGAGGCTTGATCTCGGGGAATAAGTTGACGTATTTGACGAAGCAGGATAGAATCATGGCGCGAGTACTCGACGAACATCCGTTGAGCTTGCCTTGCAAAGCCATGAATTGCTCAATAGGACTGCAGCGCGGCTGATCCGCTACGAGATGGCCAAACTCTCCCAGAATGTATGCCCCGATCTTGACCAGGGTCTCGTGGCAGTGGTCCGACTTGACATACTGGAGCGCATTCTGAGCTGCGTAAACTTGAAGCTCCTCGTTGTTCGTCACGATTTGGATCACTCGTTGCCACACCTCATCACTGACATGATCTCCAGCCATTGCAATAAGTCGAAGGGATATGTCGACATACCACTGGACATCAGTGGCGTACTTCTCAGTGAGAATGGCGATCTTAAGGACCATTTCTTCACGGATGGCAAAGTCGGCATTTTGGAGGTAGTGCAGGAGCTCCCCGACGATCACCTGTGCGTTGGAGGCGTCACACATGCTGTAGAGCAGGTCGAGTCCCTTGCGGCGCACGCTGATATCGCGATCTTTGAGGGAGCCAAGGATGATGTCTTGGTGTTGCTTGATTGGGTCGAGAGTTTCGGCTCGGGCGGCAAGATGGGTCATAGCCTCCAGGCCAAGGTACCTCACATTAGTTTCCCGACTTTGGATGAATTTACCAAGCCTCAGAGAGATCTGCTTCATCAAACCGTGCTCAGTGTCCAGGTGAATGATCAGGTTGATAGCCTCGAAAAGGACGGCGTTCTGAGCGTTGTTCTGCTGGACATTCTTGCTAGTCTCCATGGCCAGGTTCAGAATCTTTTGTAGAGATTCTCGGATCATGTCTCGCACGTGAGTATCATCTGCATGGTTCTGTTAGCAATATTCTAGGTGGCGTAGTTGTAATTTACCTACCAGGAGGGGGGAAGTATTGCAGGAGCCGGAGTAGTTTGGCCTGAAGCCAGGGGCAAGGCACCTTATAGTAGAGGTAATCTGTCGTGTACTCTCCATCGATAAGAATGCGCTTCAGGCGTGCGGCTGCCTTTGCATATGCACCCCTGTACTGATCCAGATTGTCCTGAGCCAAAGCCATGACAAGGGAGGTCACTGAGAGCGCAACTCCAAGGTCTGCATCATCCATTAGATGGATGATGCGCTCAGCCCACTGAGGCGACACAATGTCTGGGTGCTTGCGATACAATCGAAGCAGGGTGAGGGCAGCCTTTTTCTTGACAAACGACTTGGAGGTCCTGTGTAGCAGCGGTCAATGTCCATGTCGCGGCAAGGGGAAAGTTCAGAGCATACGGTGAAATTAAGAGTCGATGGACCTCTCCGCTAAGGGCCTCTCCCATTTCTCGACTTCCGACATTGGCAATTGCATGGAGAGCAAGACAATTGAAAAGCTCATTATGGTCGAGCAAGTCCTTTCGAATGCTGTTGACGACCAGGTGCAGCAGCTCATGCTTCTCGTGCAGGAAAAGTGTCATGGCGAGATAGCCGATTTGCTTCTCAGAGTACTTGTTGGCCGAGATGAGATTGACGGCCTCGAGGTGACCAAAGTCGACGTTCCATCCCAGGATGTAGATGTATAGCAGCTTGCAAACATATTTCTTCTTGTGATAACCACTGAGGCTGCCATCCTTGAACTTTTGTCTAATGTTGGCCAGCTCCTTGTTGATTCGCTTCTCCTCGAGCTCTCGAGCGCGAGCATTTCTCAAATCGGCAATGAACTGAACGAGCCCTCGCATGTTCGAGTTGCTGCTGCTCGAGCGGCCGAGGAAACCAGAGCCGGTGGACGACATGGTGGGCGATTTCTGGGGGTGTCGTGTAGGTAGGTGATGCAGGTAATTTGCCCAGGACCCCTGATTGAATAGTTCGGGGAGGGTTCAAAGGACCAGTCCAACGGCTAGATGCTGGGTTGGCGGAGGGACAAGAGAATGCCAGTATATCTCCCAGTCGCAGTGTAGATGACTATCGCAAAGATTGCATAGTCGGCTCTGCATGCCCAGGTGGCTTAGACGGCGCACATCGATTGCTCGTCGACGGGGGGCTATGGAGGGGCCAGTGCGAACCGGGAGGTGCGGGAGGCGCGAGGTGCGAGGTGCGACGACGGGTCGTGCGTGGGCTGACGAGCAGCGGGAGCGTCGGGCGTTGAGGATCGGACAGTTGGCGAGCAAGCTGCGGTGGTTTCGTCGCTGATGGAAGCAGCAAACGGCGTTGTAAGGTGCAGGTCGCGGGCAGACGTGGAAGAGGCGGAGAGACGGAGATGGGGACGGAGATGGAGACGGAGGTGTGGCCCTGGGTCTGGCTGGGTTGGCGTTGCGTTGGGGGGTCGTGATCTCCAGCGAAGCAACAAGCGACTCGGCCGTGCAAGCCTCCTGCCTCTTGCTGCCAGAAGCAGCTTGGCTTAGGTCTACCAGGCCAGGCGCTGGACCGTCTGGTGGTCCGTGCCCTCAATCTGCATCGCTGCCATGCCACTCAACCACTGGACCACTCATCCACTCATCCACTCCGCTGAAGAGCTCTCGTCATGACTTCTCGGTGCATACTGCATCCCACCAAGGCGCCTCATCTTTCCCATACTGCCCGCCACAAATCACTTCGACGCTGCGGACTCCGTAGAGCCATGCGCGCGACTCCTCTCAACAATGCGCCCCGTCTTGTCCGCCTTTACACAGCCAGCTTCTCGCTGCGCTCACCTTGCCAGTCGCCGATTCTACGCCGTCCAGGCTGCCGGAGCCCCTCGCTTCCAGGTCTTCAATCGACGGACCAAATGGCTCCAGAAGGAACGCATCGCGGCCAGTCCCGAGGAGAGCCGTCAGGCCGACTATCTGAAAGATGAGGTGGCCAATCGACTGTCCGAACGACTGCTTGTAAGCATCGCCCCCAGCCCACTATCCCGCCTCCTCCCACACTCTAACATGACTCCCAGGACATCAATCGTCACTTTCCTCGAGTCCTCGACCTCGGCGCCAATTCGTGCAACATTGCCCGAGCTTTAGTCAGGGACAACCCCGATCCCGACCCAGCAATGCCCGTCTCCCCGCCATTGTCCAACCGAATTACCGAATTGGTTGCCGCAGAGTCATCTCAGTCCCTACTATATCGAGATATTGACGCCGATTTTAACAAGAAACTCAACATTACTCGTCAAGTCTTGGACGATGAAGAGTCTATACCCTTCGAGTCTGCTTCTTTCGATCTCGTCATGAGCTCTCTGAGTCTCCACTGGATCAATGATTTGCCAGGCATCCTAACTCAAATTAATAACATTCTCAAGCCGGATTGCCCTTTCATCGGCGCTATGCTTGGAGGTGACACATTGTTCGAATTACGGACATCATTACAACTGGCGGAACAGGAGAGGCGTGGTGGTATGTCTCCACGGGTTTCCCCTTTGGCAGACGTAAAAGACGTCGGCGGTCTACTTCAGAAAGCAGGTTTCAAGATGCTCACCGTAGACGTTGATGATATCATCGTTGACTATCCCGACATGTTTGCACTGATGCAGGATCTACAAGCCATGGGGGAAGGAAATGCTATCATTGGTAGAGAGATGGGTGCTATCGGGCGAGATGTGCTTCTTGCTGGCGACGCCATCTACCGAGAGCTACACGGCAACCCCGATGGCTCCATCCCTGCGACCTTTAGAATCATCTACATGATTGGGTGGCATGAGGGCAAAGACCAGCCAGTGCCGCTCCCTAGAGGAAGTGGTGAGGTCAACCTGAAGGATATCTTGGAGCAAAAGTAAACGCCCGGAATCTCCGGATCCGTAGTGTTGTATCACAAATGTAAAATGGAGCAGCAGTGGGTTTTCCACTGTAGGAGGAGGGGCTGTTTGGTTTTGATCATCGTGGAAGATTCATCAAGTCTATAACCAGGCTAGGCCAACATCAAGCAACTCCCGGCCAATGTCTACACCCTACGGCAGTCCGTCATCGTGCGTCCGATGCATCCCAGTCCGGCAACCTCGACAACCTTTTCATGCCAGCTGAGTAGCACACTCATTGCCGCCGTGGTGGGTTCGTTCGTACCGCTAGGTCGTCCTCCCATTTGGCTGAAACCCTGCGTCTCCTTGGTCGGCGATCTCGAAGCGCCCCCGGGATGGACAGTAGCCATGCCTTTGTAACTGTTCCAGGTCCGTTAGGTGAGATCCAATCATTTAGTAGGCCACGACGTACATGTATTTCATCAAAACGTCCAGGTACTCGCTGCCGCCTTCGGTTCCATATATGCTCTTGAGCAAGGGGCTCATGTCACTAGCCTTGATGGACTGCAGGACCTCGATGAGGGTGTGTAGGTGCGCATCCTAATCGGCCCAGAAGTGTCAGTTTTTGTCAATTCCCACGATTGGGTGTCCCGTTCCACAGCCACGACGTGAACTGGATGTACCTTTGCACCATCATCGCCATTGTAAACGGGGGTCTCCAAGCACCCTTTCAGGGCGCCCTCGGCATCACCTCCTCGCAGGAGCTGCCTGACCTGGCCAGCAAGCTGTCGCACCTCGGCCTCGGTGATTTCGGGCTGCGGGGGGTGGAGTGTCGAGGTGTCGAAGTTGAGGCTGGAGTCTTCGGTCAAGGCATCAATGTTGATGGTGCGCCAGGCGTCGCTCAGCGTGGCGCTGGTGTGCTGCTGAATGATAGACATTGTACAGTCGGATTGTGTGTTTTGGCCGGTTTCGAGTGTCTCCTATGGGAAGTTGAGGCGATTCTGGTAGCTCAACGGGGTGGACTAGAGCTTGGTTGATGTTGGTCTTGGATGCGACTGCGTCAGCGGTGATGGTGGCGGGGGGTGGGGATGAGGCTGAACAGGTGGCACTTGGTGGGGCTGGGGAGGCACTGGAGCAAAAATATTAGTGAGGTACAGCCCGGATCTCATTTTTCATACCAAAACTCGTCATCGCACTGGTGCTCTACTAACAGTGTCCTTGGAGCACTTACCTACCCGGCACCTCATCGTGCATTTTCACCCTCGATTTGAAGCAGCCTTCATTCTAGTGCAACTAAATACATATGCTCCACGGACTGTATACCCTCCTAAGTTACCAGTCAACGGGGTTCTTGTGATGTCGCCGTGTCTCGGAGTCACCATTTGGAAGCGCTTCGTGAGCAAATTACCGGTCCTCAATGAGTAAAGCGACCCTTTTTTTGCTGGTTGGTTCACCAACAGTTGAGCTCAGTATTGACGGCAAATTCAATAACTAGGATATCCCACCGAGAACAACTTGTCAAGCAACAGGATGATATCGAATCATGCTCAAGATATGTGAGCATATGGTATGGAAATAGCTCTATCACAGTAGCCATCGAGTGCGAATACGCCTACCCTGCACCGCAGACATGTCCCAACGTTCGATTTCGGGCTCACAACAGACACAGCCCCTCCTGCCAACCAGGGCAGGCTCCTGCCTTAACGTGACTTTTCAACGACGGCACATGACAAGACATTCTCAAGATACGCACAACCTCCAATTTCGCCATTACATCCTCCCCGACCACGTCACCTCGCGCTCCAATCCCAACTTTTGATGCACACCACCCCCAAACGGACTCATGAGTCGCACTTACACGAACAGGAATCCCGGATCCAACACCGCATTCGTATCGATTTGCGGGGACGGGACGGCTGCAAGACGGTTGGACGGGAGATGCTGTGCCACACTGCTTCCCCGGACGACAAAATTGCATCCATCCGCCGTAGACTGGCTAAGCTGTCGTATAGGGGCTATCTCAAACGAGTCAGCCTTTCCTACCCTCCCAGAGCACTGATAACATGAACTAAGAGCTATCGTTATACTATAGCCCGTGGCTAACCCAATACAGGTCAGGCACAGACAGCAGCCCACGATGTGCTATTGAATTCGACGGGCGTCGAGATCATCTCGATATCGATCATTCCGGGAGGACGGCGCGGCCAGCGATTGATCCAGTAGACCCGTCGCCCTGACTCGACCCATCGCCCGGGAGCTCAACCCGGCTCGAACGATGAGCGGGCTCCTGGAGCGAACAGCTGGCACTGCAGATCGGCCTTCCAGAAGACCACTACTTAAATTAGGAGGCAAGCTAAGTCTCCACATCGTGGCACAGGAACCGTGGGGATATTAGGACGAAATTTTCTGAAATTACCAAGCGATTCGAACACGGATGCCCTGTAATGCGGAAGCTGTTCCCCGGTGCCACGAGGTCCATCCCAACCACCCTTCCCATCCCAGCCCTGAGCCCACCCAAACCGCAAACTTGGGCTGACAGCTCGGCGATTCTTTGGGGTTGTTGGACAGAGCGGAATGAAGATTGACGAGGTGCTGTGTGCTGTGAGACTGTACCCCTAACATTTGTTGACATCTCTTATAGTACCTGGCTCTTTTGCCGGGTAGTCATACCAGGTGTGCAATTACGGCAGCATCACACTTCAAAGATCACGAGGTCCGACCTGCTGGCACGTTCGAGGGGACAAACGAGCTCCAAAACCCGGCTGCTTGAGGCTTCGATTGCGATCTAGAGTGATTAGCCTTCGCTGAGGCTTCTGGAACATCGTGAGAGGAGAGCCCCAGTTGAACCTTACGATTGGGTGCTAGGCTGCATCACACATGCGCCACGAACCCGATAGGTGGATTTGGCGATGACCCACTAGTTGGATGCTAAGAAGGGTCCTCATCTCATCAGGCAGTGGGCGCCTTGACTGACACGAATTGCTGTCACAGACGCCTGGTACATGATACTTGGTATGTTTCCTACACTGCGTCAGAGCGTGGTATCCGGTTCCTGCGAATGAAGACTGATCCTTAAAAACAGCTGTGGAAGGCCTTGCGCTTGCTCGTGGAGAATGCTTGCTCTGGCTGGACTACTGATAGTCACAACACCCGCAGCCGCCAGATTGGCCGGAGCTAACTGCGGCCATCACTCAGAGCCAGTGACGGCACCCTAGGACAGCCTCCGCGAAACGACTCGCCGGGACGCGCTCCGGAGCCAGGGTCCACTGAGCCATGCGCTCTTGGATCTCCCAGCGTCCCAACCAAAAGGTTGCCATCCTGGCTGCGAAGGCTGGGAGGGCCTCCAAGGCCCGTGTCAATCTTCATGTTGGGAGGCTATGGACGTTTGACCTCCAGCAACTTGAACATCCTTGCATTGACAGAGACACATCAAAGGTAGCCGAAAACGGGCCCGACCACACGGTCACACATGGCGAGTGGAGGCTTGCTGATCTTGGCAAGGTACTTGAGGCGTTTGACGTTGAAGCAGTCACATGATGAGGCGAAAACGCAATGTGATCTCACAAGTGAGACAACGGGGAGCCAACTAGCTGTATTGGCCTGATAATTGGATGAACGACATGTCGAAGGCTCCGAGCCGCTGAAGAAAGTCACGACTGCATGTCTTCAGGACATTGAATAAACTCTGCGGCAGCCCCCCCGCGGAAAGAACAAAATCCACCCCTGTTTCAAGGATTGATTTGGCTATGGAAATTGGCTAATGCAGGTACGCTGCCGGTACGAGTTTTGATTAGGCACCACGCAAGCCGTCGCAACATGGGCGTCTGCGCTAAAATTGTACCTCGCAGCCCCCCCCCTGAAGGAGGAGTGTAGGGAACGGGAGTTGTTGGTGGCTCCTCTCATCTACAAATGGGCTCCACGGGATCAACGCTGCCACAAATTACGGTGCCTGGGTACGAAACACAGACGAAGAGGCGCCCGACGGTGCACGTCGCTGGTTCTAGGGGACTACGCCTTGGGGCCGATCCTGGTATCGGAAAAGTGCACGACTACTCGTACAGTGTATTTACGCAATTGCCCCCAAGCCAACACAGTACAAAGTATCGCCCTGTCCGGGGTCAAGGCTGAGGTGCCTTCCTTCTGGAAGGTTTCTTCAGGCCCATCGACCCACTATGTTTCTCACCGAACAAAAGGCCATGACAGACCGAGATGCAGGGACTCAACGGCTTGAGTGGAGGTTCTGAAGAACGTTCTTATAAACGGAGCACCATGATCAAAAGACCCGGCACCAGGCCGCCTCGAAATTGTTGGCCGATCTGCCAAGCCCTGTTAACCGCCTTTGCCTCGCACATGACAGATGGTTCGAGACGGCTGTCTTGTTTTCCTGACCATTACTTAGCAACAAATGTCAATAATCAGCATTGATAAATCACCAGACAGGGCCGCTTCTTTCGAAGATTTTCTGCGACGCAGATGATGAGATGTATGTGTGATGGGCGTTGGTTGAACGGTGGAATAAACCTGCCACTAGGCGAGGCGGGCAACGGGCCCGTCGCAAGGTTCTGGGCCGTCATTTTGCCTTGCTGGATAGGGATCCCTGGATGTCACCGCGACGTACCATACCTATTGGAGCAGAGAGGGAGCTGAATGTGAAACAGTCACACAGCGGAAAGTACAATTATCATTTGAGATTGATACCGAGTCCCACGCATAGAAGCGACAGAGCGAGATTGATGCGTTCTGTCAAAATCGGTAGAGGAAATGTGGCGCCAGCGTGGTTGTACGTACGACCACCAACTCGCGAATACGGGCAGACATCACATGCTTCGGGATGGCGTTACGGTACTGGACCTGGCCGCGATGCTGCATGCACCACAGATTCCCTTGGGATCCCAGGCAGCAAGATAACCATACCAAAGTTTCCGGCTTCTTGGAATCGGTATCACAAGCGGGGACGCGCGATCACCAGCCGACATGCAACGGAACGATAGGGCCGACCCAGTACCCTGTCGTGTATGTCATGACACACGGACATGGCATACCATTGTCTGGGAGCGAAAGATGCGAGCGTCGTCCTCAACTGCCTCATCGAGCCATCCCAGAAGCCAATCCAGAACAGAGAACCGTTGGTGCTCTCGTGCTCGGGCGCCCTGTTAGGAACGTTGGAGAGCATGTTACACATAACGTCATCCCACTGCATCCCATTAGGACAATGTTGAAGTTTCTCTTATCTGGAACTCTGTGGCATGCCATGCTGACGGGGTAGTCGGATTTCTGTTTATCCGTGAGACTTTCGGACCTAGTTGTCAAAGACTAAACCGGCGATCGAAAGGAAGCCAAGCTCAAATGAGCGCTCGGAACTTCTCGCCAGGAAACCTTCTGGTGGGCACTAACCTAAGCCATCATCTTGTACCACCAGTGTCTTGAACAGATCGCTTGAGGTACAAAGTAAATGAGAGAAGCCGTCACAAGTATTGGTCTAATAATAACCAGTATGAAGCCGTGGTTTGTTTGATAAGCTGAATCGGATGCCCCCGACCTACGGCAAGTAAGAGTTGCGAATTTACCACTATTCCCCGGAGGACGGGGCAAAACGTGGACCAAACGTCACGTTGCGCAGGCTAGGAATAACCTGGGAGCTGTGCTCACGGGTACGACGAGAATAGGTAAGTGGTACTTGTGGTGCACGGAGGCTGATGAAGGAGACGAATGATGACGGTCAAGCCTCGGGGAAGAGTCCCGCGCCGGCGCGATTTGGGATGTCATGGCACGGCCCATACGAGGGTCGCTCAGGCACGCACGGAAGAGCGCAAATGCTGGAGGCGTGTTGGTTGACATCAAAGCGCGAGAAAAGTTTTCCTTCCCTCTACTCCCGTCATGTTTTCTGTCACAAAAGTTGGCAGGGAGGATTGTAGGCGAGAAAACAGCAAAAAGAAAGGAACGGGGGGGTAAGGCGCAAGGGGGCGGGCGTCCATGGACATCACGGTACTTGCTAGCTCAGCAGTGGTGGGCGAGGGAGGGAGAGGTCTTGGCCTTCCAGCTCCTTCACGGCATCGACTATCGCAGTGTGGAGTCGAGCAGAGACGGAATTGGACCATGCACCTTATCAATGTTGGCGTCTTGACTGCGACAGACTATCAATCTGTCACTTTTGACAACCGGCCACACCGGCAGCACGCACCTCAACAAGTTCCCTTGAATTTGGAACGAGACTTTACGATGGAGTGAGACACGGTTGAAGTGGGGGTCCTATTTTCTTGCTTGTTGCCAGCCGGGACCCCGAAAAGGGATCGACTTGAGAAGCAGCATGACGAAGGGGATCACGGCAAAAAGGTTGCATGCCTGAGCGCGCATCTCTCCGGAAAGTTGGGTATGGAGTACATAGAACAGTGGATGCATATGGAACATGGTGGTTCGTGCGTACCTCTGAGAGTACTGCGGTACATACAGTGGCGAGCAGCGATCAGCCAAGGAGATGGATATCATCAGCTTCGCGACGGCGCGGCGGCTACGGTGACGGCCATGGGGACGGCGGCTACAGTACTATCGCCGTGACAAACGGAGCAAAGAACAAAGAGGCTGGACGAGACAGGAATGGACAAAGCAAAGGAGGAAATGTGACAGATGGCAATGGACAGCCGACGACCAAGGAGGACGAACCAAGGACGAAACGGGATAGGATGGTCCAGGGGTCCTTTTCCTTCCTTGCGAGAGGATCCAGCGCCCAGCGGAAAACAGCACCGAGAGGATGGCGGGCCCCAGCGCAGAAGGCGAACAGGGGTAGATGAGGTACCTCGGGGAGACGACTGGTACAGTGCAACGGCACGGCCCCGAGTACCTTTGGGGCGTGCGAAAGGAACGTCCTTACAGCACAGCTGAGGCCCTAGTTCCCACTGGGGCGGGTTGGCTTGGCTGGGTGATGTTTAGGATCCACCACGGCCTCCCGGAAGCCCAGCCTTTCGGGCCAGGCAGGGGGGGGTGAGCTCTTTCATATGTTTCGTGGTGCTTTGATGGTCATACAGGCACATGGTGACGAGGAGGATGAGGCGGTCGGAGACATGCTGCCCTTGGCGAGCACTCTGTGCTGTTGTTGAAGAGGTACAAACGGGCCATGCTACTATGTATGTATGTATGATCTGATCTGGACGAGGGTGTGCGTGGGCACGCAATGGATGGCGTTTGCGGTAGTTGTCCAGCTACCTGTCTACCGACTTGCCTAGCTAGGAAAGTGAGCTATGGTTGAGATACTAGGTACGGAGGAAGGATGGGGGCGTGGGATGGAGGCGTGGAGGTGATGTCGTTACTCAGTCATCGATGGACGACGGGTGGCAGTTGGGGGTTGGGTAAGATGATGATGGCCACTGGCTTTCCCAGCTCCTGGGGCAGCACAAACCTAGACGGACGGCGGAAACGGAGACGACATGGCGGAGAGAGGACGCAGGAAACATTGGCGACACAGGAGTTGCAGGACGCACGCCCTGGTACCTGCGTACCTGACAGCGGTTTCTTCGCCGACGCGACAGATGCTGCAGTGGGAGAGAGAGAGAGAGCCGTGGGTGTGTGGCGGCATCAGCTTGGATCATGGGGGGTGCAGGAGACAGCAACAGAGCGGATTAGAGCGCCCCCCGGCCCTCAGTCAAAGATCCCCGGGCTGGGTTTGCCTGCTTTGCTTCTGGGACCTTTCTGGGACGCTTCTGTTGAAGCATGGGCATCACGGTAGATGGACAGGCCGGGACGGGGACGGAGTACTCCGTACCCTTGGCTTGCCGCCTGGGACCTGGGACCTGGGACCTGGGTACGAATACTCATGGAACTCACTGGGGACGAAAAGCCACTGACAGGGTCAGGCCAGGTACCGCGGGCTTCCAGCTTCATTCCCAAGCCCCAGGCCCCAGGCCCGGCCAGGCCAGGCCCCAGATCCAGGGGACCCTCCCAAGCTCAAGCCTCTCCAAGAGACACGCCCAGGACCGCCAGGGGAAATTTCTCAGGCTCGCCGCCAGCAATTTGGCCCAAGACCAAGACCAAGATCAGCACGGAGCGTCGCCCCCCCCCCCCTTCTCTATTTTCCTTTTGGTAACGGCTTGTACAAAAGAGACATGATGCCGCCCTCATCCCTCGGACCAGAATCTCTCGACTAATATCACCTCCTCTCCATCGTCCTACCACTGTCTAATTCCTTCCTCCATCCCTTGGCTTGATCATTCCTCTTTATATCTGAGTCCAACAGCCAACTCTCTTGATCACTCCAACTCCATCTCTCGCCTCACTCACCTCACTCACCTCACACCCCTCCAAAGGAAAGAAAAAAAGATAGTCGGGCCCCCGTTGTCTGACCCACCCACTCGCCTGCTTCCACCCTCGTTCGACCATCCGACCGGCGCCACCCTTTTCCTCTTAGCGATATCCGCTCTACTGCAGCGTGCCTGACAGCAGCAAAGCAAGCTTCAGCCAAAAAGACCAGACGATCCCCTTAAAGGACCATACCCCGAGTTCGCCAAGTTACTTCTTTTGGGACGTCGCGCAAACACTCAAGGCTCTCTTCGGCTTCATCTCACACTCGAGACGCACCTGTCCGCCCATCATCCGCGCCTGCGACCTCGCCTCTCACTCGTGTCGCCTCTCCCAACCTACCGGTCTCCGACATCTCACCTGTGCCTGGCCCTCGTCGTTTAGGTCTACCGAAGCCGCCGCCTCCGAAACAGTCCAATTATATTGGTGACGCTCGCATCCTCGTCGCTATTCGGCTGTATCCTCGCTCTCATCACCCGCCGGCATCGCCCCAATCACTTGGCTTGTCCGCCCATCCGTGTCCACAGCACCATCTCTTTGGCTGTGTCTGTCGTCGCACCACGACAACATCTAATCTTGTGAGTCAGAGTCGCTTGCTCATTTCAGTCCCTTATTGCGAGGTTGCCTGCACCCAGCTTTCCAATGCCTTTCAAATCATTTAGCTGGGTCGCGACCTTGACGTTTTCCCACTTATAAAACATGCCTGCGCATTGCATAGCTGTTCTGCCCCCTTTGATTTCTGCCTTCTCATGACACCATGACTAACCATCATTCGACTTACAGCACCCTCACTTTTCGCATCTCGCAACAGCAACCATGGTTGGTACCGAGTCTTCAGGTCCTTGCAATATGGGACGGGGAGCGTATGACACAACTGGAATTCCCAAGCCGCCGCCTCGCCCGAAGCCGCAGTAAAGCGGTGTCGTGTTATTCGAAGCATCGCACCCGCATCGTGAGCCTTTTGGCGGTGCGCATGCGACCGACGACCACATCAACACGTCTGGGGCTGGCAACCAAAGCCAGCTGACGACATGATTACGCGCTCGCAAAAGAGTGTCGCAATTCACTGTCGCCTATTTTCTGTTCAACCTCGAGCGACATTCACAGTTACGACGTTTAATACTTCAGGGCTTACAAACCGCGAAGCCGCACTGCCTCTGGCACACCTAATGCATTCCGATACGACCTTTTCTAATTCGCATTCCTGTCGACAATCATACACACGCGGCTCAGAGCCATCCCTTGCTTCCCAGCAGCAAGCGGAATCAAATGGGAGGTTCACGGAAAACAGATGCGCCTGGTGACACTTCGGATGTCACCACTTTTTTACTGCCCATGCCGTTTTGGCTTGGGTTTCTTTTTTGCTCTCAATGGGTTCACTACACGGCGTTCAACTATAGACGGGGAATCTTTTGGGACTCAACTTTCTCTTACACGATCCATGACACATTCCCGGCAGCCATGGCATTGGGCCACTCCGCCTTCTCTCCCTCCGCGCTCTGGTCTCGAGTTTCAGCTCCATCTGCCTCAAGGGCGCCGACTGCTGGAATGCAGATCAGGCAAGATGCGACTTGTCTCAGATCGGGACCCCTACATCCAAGACAAGCAAGGGGTCTGACCGACATGACATACGAATCGAGCTACCGACCCAGGAGAGCAACACAGGAGTGGATGCCGAACGCCACGAGGAACAGTTCGGATTTTGTTTTTGATTTCATGTGGGGTTATGGGACGGGATTACAAAACTGGGAACGGCTGGGAAAAAAAAGTCTCGATTCTGACACTTGCATATAGACTGGGGGATCTGTCCGATTTTGTCTTTTCTTTTTCTTCTTCGCGTTCCATTATCTGGCGCGACCCCCCTGCTTGGGTCTTCCCTATTTGGCTTTGTTTGTTCCCACACATTTCCTTTTTCTTGGATGGGTTGGTTAGCCCGCAGCGAGACCCTCACGGGAAAGCGCGTGGCTCGGGAGTAGGATTTTATGTTGGCTTGGCTTTGTACTGTTTGAATAAGTGTACAAGACTGCTGGATGAGTATGAGAGGGAGGGGAAAACATGGATGCTCTGGTCGCGAGGAGCGCTGGGCTGGCCTCAGGACATTGATAGAAGATACCCCCACAGGTTTTCCCCATCCACCCTCTTAGACTGTATAGTATTTATAAGATAGGAAGACGAGATAGCTACACAGCGCAAAGAAAGCAACGACTTTTGAGATATATTTTTGAGATCTTTTGTGTGATGGCTAGAGGATAGACACATTTGAACTGGGTGATTACTACTGAATGGTCTTGGGCATGTTTCCTGGGGAGTGGTCATGGTGGTGTGTTGGATGGTGTAATTGAACGGGGCACGTATTCGTACCGTGCCGCGTGCCTAGTCCCCTGCTTGGTCTTCCATCTCCCAACCAACAGATGGATGGACAAACAACACGAGGTACGTACACGCGTGAGCCACGCGGATGATGAGATGGGCGAGCGAGCGAGAACCAACAAGTACGGACACACAAGCGGACTAGGCAGCAAAGGGAAAACGGGGAGGGAAAGCCGTTGGGCGGCTTTGGGCTCCGGGGCTTGCGAGATGACGATGACACAGGCACAAGGGGGCACGAGCGAGTCAGTCTTGGAGCCTGACAATTGTGAGAAGAGGCGCGCCTGGAGGCGTGGCCAGGCGGGCTAACAAAGGCGAATGCAAAAAAAAGAAGTGCGTCGGTGCACCCCGTTTGGGACCGACTCCAATTTAGGGAGGGTCGGAAACCGGGGCCGCGCTGAATATGGCGGCGAGAGCTTGTGTGTGAGGGAGCAGGATCCCGTTTTGTTACTGGGTTGGGTTGGGTGTGTGGGTGGAGGATGAGTGGGTGCACGTACCGTCGTCCGTCTACTTTGTAACTTTTTGGCTGCCATCTCCATGTTTCCTTCCTTCCTTTCGTTACGTGGTGTCGCATGTATGTGCGATGTAAGAATGCGGACTATAATTAGCAGTTCTACGTCGGTGGCAGAATGCAGAAGGAACGAACCTACACACCAACAGGCGGGATATACGATTACGTGGGCATTACCAGATAGGTAGGTAGGTGCTACGGCATTGCGAGTCCATCATCAGTCAGCGAGAAGGGGAAAAAAACAAAAACAGGCCACCGTCATCTTTCCCGTGCGCGCGCGGTTGCAACCACATACATCCCCCGGGGGACAAAAAACATTGCCTGTGACGCAACCGCCGGAGGCCGAGGCAAGTCTGTGTGAGCAAGCGATGATGATGATCGCTGCGACGGCGCTGTCAACAGCTGTGCTAGCGGCCATAATAAACAAAGCCAGGGGAGAGAGAGAGAGCAGGGGGGGGGTTCCTCTTCTTTCCCCTTCCGCGGCTGCGCATGTTTCTCCCTCATGCGACGGCCCGTGACACGCTTTCATGCGCTGCGCTGCGATGCGGTGCCATGCCATGCCATGCCATGCCATGCGATCCAATGCGATCCAATGCGCAAGGGGAAGTGGGGAGGGGGGATCAAGAAGGCGGACGATCCCGTGCGGGCCAGCAGCCAGTCGGAGGGAAAAGAAATGGGGAGAGAGAGAGGGCCGGATGGAGGAAAGAGTGAAACATGGAGCAAAAAAGTAAATGTACGATGAACCTTTTTTTTTTCTTGCTGCATGGAGAAAGCATAAGAGAAGAGAGAAGATGGTATCGTCTTGTTGTCTCGCGTGGCTTTGTTTGTATGTGTTGGGTGTTTATACTTTTTGGGGTGTTTGCTTTTTTCCCCCTCGCTTGAGCAGGTTGTGTGTGTGCATGAGTGAGTGTGAGTCCGCGTGTGTGAGAAGTAGAGTTTAGATAGTCTTGGGTGAGATTCGAAGCATGTAAATTGCGTAGATTGTCGTGTCGCAGGGTGGCTAATAGGTTTGAGAGAAAGTGCCCCGTGTGTCATTACGCAGTAATGACGGAAGATGACCCTACCTACCTACCTCCCTACCTACCTAATCACCGTGTGTAGTACGTGCGGGTGGTGGCAGTGATGGTGGTGGTACCTTGCGTGGGTAAAAGTGAGTTTGGGGAGAAATGCGACCGAGCGAGCATTGACCGCATTGGGACGAGAACAAAAAGCAAAGCTTCTGGAGCGGCGCCAGAAGGAAAGAACGAGGAGCCACCAATGCAAGATGACACAGTGACAGGTCGTTGTACTGGGTAGGTACCTATGTACCCTCCTGTAGGCCCTGCTGCTGGGGGCCTCTGCCTTCCTCCCCGGGCGGCCGTCCGTCCTGATCCCTGACCCTGCAGCGTTGCTGGTTGTTCTGGTCTTGTTCTGGATGGAAGGGGGGGGGGGGGGCGCATTTTCAAATTTTTTTTTGGGG